>JABRWK010000045.1:526914-554830 GCA_013372445.1 Hypothenemus hampei
CCTCCCGCGTATTTTGGTTTGAGCATCTCATTTTTTTTATATTAGAAGTATACTAATTTTAGGATGCTAGTGTTTCCTGTCTATTTTGCGAACAAAAAGTCTGATTCAAAAAAGAAAACAAAAATAAAATAGAGCATCGGATTTAGAAATTGAGATGGTTATGTTCAAAAAGAGTAAATTAGAAATTTTCTTAACCCTTTCAGTACTGACGGCATCGAAAGACGTCATTGCCGTATCAACTCATCTTGTGCTCGCATTTGATCAGCACCGAATGGGTTAAACAGCTTTGTTGTTGAAGTCGATTAAGCCACTCTTGCCTTAGCGTGAAAGGTAGTACATTCAATTACCTTATAATAATAACATTAGTTTAAAGTACCTTTTTTCAATCGAAGTTTTAGAAAATGAAACGTGATGTGGTCTCAACAACCATCAGTTTTTTTGCTGGCCAAATGCAAGTCTAAGTGAATGCGACTTAAAGTAGTAAGCTTAGTAAACAGGTTAAAGTCATCCTTTTTGTTAACCGGACTTTATTCATTGCCAATAGTCGTTTAATAGTTTTTTTAACAAAGAATACAAAGAAGTACTAGTCCTATAGATATTGATTTTCGCACAAGACCGTTTGCTACTTGGTTACAGTAGATCCTCCAATATCCAGAATGATGGGTGACTAATTGATTTGCTCATTCTTTAGATATAAATCTTTTTAAATTAGTAATATACAAAACATTCTATACTATGCATTACTCAAGATAGTAAAGCATGAATCCCTTAAAATATTAGGACGTTAAGCATTCACGTTTATCGAAAAAAAAAAAATAAAAATATAAATATATATATATTATCTCTTAAAAGACTACGTAACAGTGTTCATTCCCATATTTTGTAATTTCTGTACTTTCTGATATTGTCTTTTATTATTACCACCACTCAGGAACCTCTCTAAGGGAGGGTATCTGAATGGTAACTTCTTAGGTAAAAAAAAGAGAATAAAGTCAGTTCGAATCGAGCATTCTTAGAACGTACACGCAGTATTTTATTTTCCTCCCACAAACCAGAACATAGTTAATGGAGTATCACTGATATTTCGAAATTATAAAAAGGATTGTTTCACAATTCGTTAAAACATAACAAAATTGGGGTACATAACAATGTACACAAGAGTTTCTAAATAAAGTAGGTAAAATACGTAGATGAAAATCCTAATTAATAAATTCAAAGGGAGTTTAGTTTTTTAAAATATTTTCTTTGTAATAGACGTTTTCATACAAAATAATTAATAACCGTTTTTCAATTTGTGAACATTTCAACACGTGAATTTTGAAAATTTAGAAAATCCTTTCAGATATGAAAAATCAGTTACAGTATACAAATACAGTTTTTATTTTATATGAAACGTATTTTGATGATAAATAAAACGAAGATGGAAAATAGATCATATTGATATTCAAATATACGTCTTCAAATATTCGATTGTTTAACGATCTTTCTGAGAACTCGCATTGCCACATAAATAATGTTTCATCGTTATCTATTCTTTTCCTTCAATTCATCGATAATTTCTAGCAAACAAAATGATATACCGTACGTCGCATTTAAAATGAAGACACCCCTATATTTTCGCTGTTTGAAAGAATACTGTTGATAAATATTTATCAACATAGGGAAAATTTAACTTTTAATTTCTTTTCTCTTTGCTTTAATGATTTTTTTTTGTATTTTATTCGAGAGAACACTTGCACTTGCAGCCGTGTATCGGCACCTTTTAACTAGCGTTTGAAAATAATGCGACAAAGGGCACCGCGGAACACGTGCATGTTAGAATGTGGAATTCCGCGGCCTAGAGGGTGTGATCTCTGAAGAACGAATGATTTTTAATTTTAAAATATTATGTATGTATTTTCTTTTTGTCTAAAATATTGGAGTTAGTTTAGATTTGTCTCTTGAACGAGAGAGATCTTCCCGCATTTTTGCATATTGTGATGTCCCTTGTGTTATTTTGATGTTGTAAATCTTTGTTTCTAAATGTCGAGTTAGTATTTTCGATGTCTGTTGTCGCGTGTTATGTTTGGATTAATCACTGATGATAATTAAAGCTGGTTTATTTGTGACTACGTGTTTTTAAGTGTGATGACTCCCTGACTGCTACCTGAACGATTTATATTAACTGGCGCTGGATTGACAGCTCGCGAAGGTACAGTACTTTCGCTCCCCTGACTTATATTAATTTAAATTCAAAGACTATTTAAATTACGACAAATACTGATTTGAATTTTTGCACAGTCATACAAGTTGATGGGTTACATTTTTTAAGATACTCAACTGAAATCTAAACTGTACAGACTATTTCAATTTGGAATGTTTTGACAGGAAAAACCAATTTCTTGACTAGATAGAAGAAAATTGACTTAGGTGTCACGGACTCGATTTTTGAGAAACGTTTAAGGGGGTAAATCACTCTAGAGGTAGAAACATGACGCGAATTTTAAGATTTTTTTTGATTGAGGATAGGCATTTGATTGAAGGTAGAGCTCATTTGCTGCCTGACNAGGAAAACGGTGACCAGTGAAAAAATTTGAGCACTCCATTAGATTCCTCTCAAAAAGTGCTATAAGAATGTTTTTACGCAATTCCAATATTTTGACAAATAAGACAGTTATTGGCGATTTTCAAAATGGCCAATAATCGAAAAACCGTCTATATCTTAGTAGGCTGTGACGATATCGTGAAATGGTTTTTGACATTAAACGTTTCTCAAAAATCGAGCCCGTGACACCTAAGTCAATTTTCTTCTATCTAGTCAGGAAATTGGTTTTTCCTGTCAAAACATTCCAAATTGAAACAGTCTGTACACTCAGCCTATTACAAATGCACAAATAGAATTAAATCTCGATATTTTACTTTACGTAACAAATATCGAAAAAAATTAGATAGAAAAACTTGGTAAGAATCGTTTTCCAACCCCATATTCAAAGTTTCATGACAAAATTGACTTTTTTAATTTTTCTCATTATTTGGTCTTACACAAAATTATTAAAAGTTTATTTTTTAATTTAATTCTTAACTAATCGCGCCGGTGTATTTTGTATATTGATATCGCTAAACACGTTTTAACTCACTCTATTGCTATATCAATTTACCAGCGCCGTATCTATCTTTAAATTGTACTGTTTTCTGGACATTAAAAAACGTACATTTTTTCAAAATAATGTAACAGTGTACAATGTACACCATATAAGCAGTTGTATAAAGAAACAAGGCGCGCCTAACTAAGGGTTAATAATAAAAGTGTCACGCAAAGTAATAATTTGACACATTGACAATTTAATCGTGTCATGTATTCAAATATTTCAGTAAAATAAATAGCATTTACAAAGGAATCATTAATTCTTACCGGAATACAATTTTTGGTAATTCATTAATTTTATGAAAAGGTTATTTATTATAATAAAATGTTTGAATACATGTTACTATTAAATTGTCAAGATGTCAAATTTTCCATGATATTTTCATTATTTTGAGAATTAATCCTGTTTGTGAATTTGTAGTAGGCTGAATGTACAGTTTAGATTTCAGTTGAGTATCTTAAAAAATGTGACCCATCAACTTGTATGACCGTGCAAAAATTCAAATCAGCATTCTTTCAAACAGCGAAAATATAGGGGTGTCTTCATCTTAAATGCGACACACTGTATACAGGGTGAATCGAAATATGTGCGAAAGATTTTAAGAGGTTATTGCTGAGATCATTTTATAAAAAAAAGTTAATATAAATGTAAGTCCGAAAACGCTTCGTTTCCAAGATACAGAGTGTATAATTTTTTTTAATATTTTCTTAAATATTTCAAAAACGGTTTGAGATACGGATATTAAATTTGGGACACACTGTGAGGGGATAAATATGCATGTTCTGGAGTACACAGAACATTTTCACCTTTACCTGTGGCGTTCGTGCAGCCAACCAATGACTTATTGTTAATAAAAAAAACGGCACGCCACTGATTTTTTTCAATTTCAATATATTTTTTAAATACTCCATTAATTGTTAACAAAAAAGGCCTCTTAGCGTTTTATCGCTCAAGTAGCCGTTTTCGAGATAAAAAATAATTTTTAATTCCTGTACCTACTCTAAAACTGCTTTAACATATGGAATATATGGACAATCTGTATCTTGAAAACAAAGCGCTTTCGGACTTATGTTTATATGAACTTTTTTCCACAAAAATACCTCGGCAATCACCCCTTAAAATCTTTCGCAAATATTTAGAAACATCCTGTATATGTATGTATTAGGGTGGTCGTTATTTGGACGATATCGAAATTTTACCATTTAAGTTCTTTAATTTTGTAAAATATAAATAGAAAAAAATCTACAAAAAAATCCCTGGTCTGTTAGACAAGTCTAAATGGCCCCTGTAAAATATATAAACTGTTTCAAAATTTGACATACAGGGTAATTTATTAATAATAGGTGAATGGGGTATATTACAGGTCAAATTATGACCATTGACCCTAACATGTCTTATCTGCATACTGATAGTTTAGGAAATACAGGGTGTTAAGGTTTTTTTTTCATTTTTCTTTCACAACTTGCAAAAATTACGACTAGGGATTTTTTCCACGAGAAATGCAAACAAAAATTGATAATTTGGCTTTTAACACTAGGATTTTGCGGATGTGTGTAGATATTTAGCTTCGAAGTAGTTAGAATAAGCTTTTAAGCAGAAAAACCGAAAATTGTGTAAAACCGGAACACAAGTTTGGAAAAGAGATCAGTCGATGTACTGTTATTTCTTTATCAAGAAACACCTTCATAACTGGACCAGATTTATTAGAAAAAAGTGCATAGTTTTTTGAAACTGGGTTGAAAATAAACAAAGACTATTCTTGGTTTCGGTTCTATCAATTTTTTGTGCAATTTCGTACATCAAATTTGAAAAAGTATTGTATTTTTGAGCGTCCTTCACTAACTTCATCGCTAGGGCTAGTTTGTATTGAGACAAAACGGTGCTTTTGTTGAGTTAGATCACATTTAGAATCCTCACTAACAATAAGAAGTTATTGCCTTAGTTTTCATTATGTATTTTATATCTTAATATAAAACGAAAAACGAAACTACTAATTGCAAATGAATTTCCCATATTTCATTATTCCTTGTTAAAAAATGTCAAAAATCTCATTTTCAACATTTAGTAGGACCGTGTAACAGTAGTTCATTCTAAACATGCTTTCTGAGTCTACGACATATGTATACATTGAATTGTAAAGATTAATCAAAAACCATTTTCCAACTGCCCTCCGCACTAAAAAAGTTCAAGAGTTAATTTAACACGTTCGTTACCACGGGTGGATTTGTGATGTTTTAAATGTCTGTTAAGTACAACGCATTTATACCTGGCTATACTAGAAAAATTGTCGTGCCTTATATACATATAACGCGCTTGGTAGCGAACGTGTTAAAATAATAAAAAAAAATAAAATAACAAAATCGTTTGATTTCTTATAACACATCCTTAATAATTTAAAAAATATATCTCCCACGTTGAGAATAAATTCGTCCATAAAGAGAGCAACTCCATGACAGTGTAGATTATATACTGTCGACGGATAGCTCTCTTTATTTTCAAATTTTGGATTGGCCCATTCGATGGATCACGTCAATTAGGCATGTTTTCATATACCTTGTTATAAATCATCCACCTATAATAAAAAGCATAGTATTAGACAAATTTAAAATAACAGAAGTCAACTACCTTAATAACAACTTTTACTTTGTGTATGTACCGCAATACTATACCAAAACCAGATATATGAAAGAGGTGCTAAACGGATAGTAAATTGAACCAGCAAAGAGTAAAGGCACGACTTCTTGTATTGCCTGCATCTTTTAAACTCTATGCATTTCATTCGATTGTCTATTAAAAAAATGTAATCGAATGTAATAAGCATAGGTCCAACCTTGTGACTTGGGCACCAAATAAGCACAGGATTTTTATCTTTTTTTCTATTTTATAACACTTTGGTAACGACTTAATTACTTTATTATGCCATTGTTTTTACAAGGATATAAATTTAAAGTGAAGCTTAAGGATTTTATATTAAACACTACTATCTTCAGTAAATATTACGAAACTTTTGAACGCACCATGGTACCTGTAATAGTCATACTACTATATTAACGTCAACAAGTCGTTGGTTGGAACATTTTTCAATTTTTAATCTAAATCGCGGTGTTAAACTTTGAATGCAAGCAAAGGTGATTATTAAATGACTAACATGAGTTGGCTCATGTGATTTACTATTTCTCCACTTTCTCAAGACGAATCGGGACATATTGTCATAATGTTGAAATTTAAATGTGGGTTCTTGATTACTTTTTGATTGAATTCGCTGCATCATAAATAATTGTCATTTATTGATTATTTATTTCCAAACAAATCTTCTTCTTTCTTGTTTAATCTAATGGTTGGGTAATATACAGCAACATTACATTTAAGTATCTTTACGACAATAAATTGAATAACGGAAATTTAAAGCCATCTAAGTGCCACAATGACGATTGTTTTATTTCTTAATATTGTTCTACATGGCACAGCTTATGAGCTTGTGGTGACTTAAGTTACGCACAAATTACTACCATATTTGGTAGTTACTGGCGCCGTGAACAGATAATGTTCTACGTAAGTGCGGTGTAAAATTTTGTTTACAAACTTTTAATTTTGAAAATTATAAAAATGATACTTAAACCGTTTTGAATTTCCACTTTTCAGTTTTACGTAAAATTAATTTTTGACATATGGACTACTCTTTTTTTAACTTCTTATTTCAAAAACTGTCTTTATGGGACTATGGTTTTCTGAAAATTTAGCCCAAAAATCTGCTGCTGATATCAGAAATAACCGATGTTGTGAAGAGGATATGTCAACCTAAATGCAAAGGGGCAAGCTACATACCCAGAATTATTATCTAATTTGAATATATATTTCGATACACTGTATTCAAGTATTGTACTGTGTTGATGTTTCAAATCTCATTAAGCGGTGCGTTTCGATAAAGCGGCACAAGTCCAAAAAACGACTACCGTTTCTAATACATATATGTAATTAAAACATATAATGAAAATGGAAATACTTTTTATGCTCATAGAAGCTCAAACCGGTCAAGGATTGTTTTAAAAGAAGTGCAAAAAGTGTAATCGAAATATGTAATACTGGAAAAAAGAATAATCTACATGAAGTGTCTGTTAGGTAGAATAAGGAAACCAGAATGAACGATTCCAGCGAATATTATCGCAGATACATGCATAGGGTCTAAGTTTTTATAAAATATGGTTGATAATTACTTACTGTGCATGTTTTATGCGTTTTAACTTCTAGATCACAGAAAAACCATTATTTACGAATATTTACAGGAAGAATCGTTTAATTTTTTAGCTAAATCAAAGCGTTTATGGAATATAACTGAATAAAAGAAAATCATTTATAGTAACGAAAATAAATTTGATGTTTGTATTGGTAATTACTCCAAGCACAAGATTGGGGGCAAAATGGAAGCATTTTAATACAATAGTCACAAAAAGACTGTGGACCTTCTACTCGGCATCATGTGAGGCTGTAAGTTGAGATATACATTATACATACATATATACATTTTACTGAAGTTACGGTAAACGCATTTAAATATCAAATCATTCAGAAAAATTAACTTTTATCGAGTACCTTAAAATTGTATCCGTGTTGAGATTTTGTCATTCATGGAGTCTCGTGCCACTGTGTGAAATCTATTAAAACATGGTTTATTGTATCCCTCTAATAACCCAGGTTCTAATCCAATAGATATGTTTTGGCACAAAATGAAGCAACATCTCAGAAACAATATCCAACGAATATTATCCGAATTGCGTGCCAAACTACAAGAAATGTCATGGGTAATCCCTAAATTCTACGAAGGCGTTGTTAATATAGGCTTGTTTTGTCTGCTAGAGGCCAGGCGGTTCTTCGAGTTAAAGGCGAGGTTACATCTTATTAGTTTCATTTTTATTGATTAAAAAACTATTTATTCTAATATTTAGTTGTCACCGTTTTTATAACAGCTTACATGGATCATAATCAATTAAATATTAATAATTGCAACTGATACTTGTTAGGACTCTTAATAACAAAAAGAACACAATTTCCAGTATTTTCTATATTCGACTTCGTATCGTACATAAGTTTTCTTCAAAGAGATTAATTTTCTTGAAATATTTAAATATGTGTATTATAACAAACCATTTAAAATATAAAATATGAATTGAATGGAATATGGGATTCAGACAAACAATGTATTCGATCACTCTTTTAGTACACCGCATTGCTTCATGTTTTGTATTTCCATTTATGAGGCATAAAAATGTGTCGAAACGCCGAATACTAATCGGTGTGATGGCTGGACAAATAGATTGCTTAAACGCAGTGTTCCCATATCCGGGGAATTCTTCTTTTTAACGAATTTTCGATGACAAAAGGAAGAAGAAATCTTTAGGTAAAAAAGAAATTTTTCCCTCCATAATCACAAAATCATCAGACCAAAGAAAATTAGAATTAAAAAAAACTTTATATGTTCTTTATGTCTGTGATAATTTTATTATTTGTAAAATAAACAAAAGAAGGCATTGATTTTTTATAAATCTTTCATCTGTCAAAACTATCAAACGTGAAAATTAATACATACCCCTATTGTCAGAAACTCTTCTCCTCCCACCAATTTAATTTTAGCCTAAATTTTGGCTCACAACTTTGAAAATTTAAAACTTTCGTATTTTACCAAACGAAATTTCATTTTTACCAAAGGAGTCGTCCGCTCAATTTATATGTAATACCAAGCTAAGAGGGTACTTAGGTAGATAAAATGGAATTCTTATTAGTTAGGAAGGTAAGTTGGTTCGCGAATGGTGTCCAACGATAAACATTGTGCAGTGAAATTATCACCTAATGGACCAACGATGTCAAAAGAGTGTCAAATAATTAGAATCAAAATGTATAAAACAAAATAAGACGCCGAAAAATGAGGTCTGACCATATCAAGTAGTAAAATTTAAGGGATGGATGATGATCTCCTTATGACTATCTAACAATAAGATAAAAAAAATTCAAAAATATAACGTTTGATAAACTTTTTCAAATGGAACATATTTGACTTCAGGGTTTTTACAATAAAAGTTTAAGCAAAAAAACCGAAAATTATTTAAAACCAAGATGTTGGAAAAGAGACCAATCGATTAACACATGTATATACATATTTCGAAGCCACATACTGTAATATGACATTTCATGAAAAGTATGGTCAGTTCATGAAATGGTCTGGACATTTGCAACTTATCCAAACCTAACTATTTCATGAACTGACCAGTCTTTTCATGAAATGTCATTTACCAATATATGGCTTTCGAGAGGCTGTAAAATATGTTGTTATTTTATGATCCAGGTATTTACGAAAATACTTTATTAGAATTTTTATGTGGAAAGTGGAGCTCTGGATGCTCTTATAACGTACTGGGCTTTTTCAAAATACATATTCATAATACATACAAGAGTACTGTGCTGTGAATCTGTTTTTGTTCTATGAACCTGAATAACTAATTCTTTGGAAATGTAATGAATGTATTTTTTTACAAAAGGCAGTAAAACATAGACTAACGCAAAAGATTTTTAGAAAACTATTATGTTAAGTTAGCATGTTTAATAGAAAAGTTAAACTTCAATTTTATAAAACGTAAATATTAGAAATTCATTAAAAACTAAGTTTTTCCTAGCCAACAGGGGAAATTGTAACAAAGGCCAAAATTAATCAGAACAAAGAAGAAAAAAGGGATCTCTTTAAGGGTTACATGGGTTTCGAAGGTTAAAAAGAAGCATATTTTCTTTAATGTTTTTCTAATATAAGAAAATAATTATGTTATTCACACTTTTAAGTATATAAAAGAACGATAGTTCAAGAATATTATATAAATGTTTCATTTAAAAATCTTGAAAATTCAGCCGTTGGGACTTGGTTTTCGGAGACCTTTTTGGAAAAAAGTGTCCTTGCGGTGGACACGATAACTCATGATCGCTTTATCTCAAGAAATCAAAAAACTAAATATTTTCTTTTAGTAGATGAGTATAGCTAGTAGTCCACCGCGAGGGATGCTTTCTTCTTCCAAAGGAGTTCCCGAACACTAGATCCCAATGGATGAATTTTGAAATTAAAATTTTATAAAATATTATTTAAACTTTCATATGAAGGTTAAGGGAAAGGAACCGAAGATATCCACATTTGGTCGAAAATGAGTTAACTCGCGCAAACTGTTCCAAAAAGCGGGGACTACACAATATTGAGTAAGAAACTGATTAAAAATCGACACTGTTGCTACAATTTCATGTTTTTATTCTGGCATACGGGAATAACATGACATTTTTGTTATAAATATACAAATTTTTCGAAAAGTTGATTTTGTGACATCGTCGGTTTTATTCCCTTCATATGTTTAAAAATTTGAATAAAATAATTCTTTTATTAAATTATAAAAAAATTAGAGAAAATATGCTTCTTTTTAATCTTCGAAACCCATATAACCCCTTAAATATTTGTTTATGTTGTGTTACACGTTTTCAACAATTCTGTGAACCACTGTTTTAGATTTTTGGACATATGAATCAGATATTTTTCAGTATTAACAGTTTTATTTATAACCTCTGAACAATCTGTTCTATTAGCTGAAACACAACTCTAAATCATAACGCTGTTTGCAAGTTTTACAGTCCGAAATGAACAGTTCTTTTGACAAACATCAAATCTCCTTTATTCTTTCAATTCTACATATTTTTAAGTCCTCAATAGAAATATCGAACTTCATGCTTCATTAATAAAAATTACATTGCTCCAGTTTTTTTACGTCCGAATTTTCAAAATTTTAGTCCAAATTAAATGATTTTTTTCTAAATTGTTGTTAACAACGGTTTTGCTGAGCCTGCATAAGATTAATTAATTAATTTTTTATTTTCTAAAATTGTAAGTTTCAATTCAGGATCTATTTTCCACAACAATCCCTCGTAATATTCAAACCGTATAGCCGTTATATATCTTATTGTGCGTATTATTGCTCATTCTGTTCTTATAAACTTTCTCAAAACTTTTTGTTCTCTTTGGCTTACGATATTGGATCTTTCTGTAGGTTTTTGGTGAATATTTGTTTTCAGGGGCTTTGAATCCAAATAAAATATATTGAATGATATATTTCGGAATATTTAACACCGAAACAATTTTACTCATGGAACTTTCTCTCAGATTTTGAGCAAAAATTCTGTACCGTAAATTGAAACTGAAAGTTTTGCTTCAATCTATAATTGGAATGAAACGAAGACGAATTTAATGCTATTTATTATCAACAAGACTTCTGTTTTTCTAAATGATAAATAAGTAACTTGTTTTCAGAACACACTGAGATGGTTAATCATGATTTGAATTAATTACCACATAATTTAGCAACTTTTATGTATATATTTGTTTTTTTAATTTTTTTAATCGCATTAGAATTATATAACGCAGTTAATTAGTCACAAAACATATTACTTGTCTGTTAAAATCAAAAATATATCTATAAAATAAAAATATAAATGATATAAATGTAAAATGTCTAAATAATTAGTTGTTAGCTCTCGTAAATGACTGTATACTAATTATAAATAACTCATCCAATTAAAATGGAATATTCAACAGCCTGAGTTTTTGTTATTATTAATTTTGAAATAAAGGTAATTTGAATTAGATTGATACAGTATATCGATCAATATACATATAAATATTTAAATCAACATATTATGTTGATTTTAATATTACGATTTTGCCGTATTGCTTTGTTATTTATAAGACACTCTTTACATAACAACATTAAGTGTCATTTTGGTCTGAACGTCCTGTAATTGTACTATACTCGAGCATATACACCAGCAAAACATATAGATTGTTTATTTTAAATGGTACTACCCTTAATATTACTGATATTTTACCATACCCATACAAAAACATGCCTAATTTATTATTAAGTTCAATTTCCAATTCATTTAAATATATCAATCATTTAGCGGCGCTGAAAAGAATCCCTGAAATCTTAAATGAAAAGAAGGGTAGAGCTTTTAATTATGATCCGTTAATCTGGCTTCTAAACTAAATTGAACAGAAGTCGACGAGATTGAAGAGTGATTGGTATTATAATGACATTATTAATTTTCTAATTGACAGGTCAAGGTCACCATTAAGATTTCAAAATTCATAAATAATTTCTGAAAACACAAATGTGATATTTAATCAAGCAATTTAAAATTTTCTGCAAGTTCCTGGCTTCGTACACCGCCATGGATGACATCTCTATTAGTAAGAAAGTACCTTCGATATTGTTGTCAAAATAGAATTCTAGTTCTCTATTGTCAACAGAATAGTTTAAAATATACCTCCAATCCCAATAGTAAGTTTCAATTAAATTATGAATTCATGTTCTAATACGGGGAGCAATATTCATTTCGCTCATTGCCGTTTGAGCTATCCGACCTCAGGTCAAAGAAAATAGTTTATGTTTAAGGATTTTTTCCAATAATGTTCTATGCATATTCAGTTGAATAGAAATCAGGATATTTTGGAGGCCATGGGAGCTGATTTATTTAAGGTCGCTCTAAGTAGCCCAAAGTTATTCTAACGACGTGTGACGTATTTTTCTGTTGAAAAGTGCAATGTCCTGAGATATGCCATCAAAGGAAGAGTCGTTTGTAAATGTTCTAATTAGCAAAGCTAATGGGCTTGTGGGAGCCTTAGTACAAAAATCTCTTTTTGGTATTTAATGTAGTAGTTGGCAGATGGTGCTATGTGTAAAGTGCACTTTAAAGTGCCTAGGTTTAAAAAGTATTGCAATTGTAGCCATTTCGAATCCAAATCAACGTACAAATGAATTGCGGTACTTTATAACTCTAGGGACTTTAATGCAGTTAAAAATTCGGTAAAAAATTTAAAGGTTTGAAGATTTAAAAAAAAGTACGATTACATGGTCCCGAATATCCACTCTTCAATTGAGATTTCTAATTGCTGTTTTATTTTGAGGTAAAATATAAGCAGTCTTCTATATATGAATGCCATTCTTTATTTGACAGTTTTGTAGATTAGGCAAAATAACATGGAATATTTAATGCCCGAAGAATGAGGTGATATTATTAAAATTTATAATCAAAACTAACGCTCTATATGCACCGTAGGTAGAACTTGTTATAGGGACAAAAGTTAAATTATTTCTTCCTAATTGTGATAATGTTATTTTTTCCTTTGAATTATCTATTAAAATCTTATGATTTGATGTCGTGAGATTTCTTTCTGTAAGGTTTTGTGATGATGAAGGTCTATGCTAATAATCCAACGCCACAATTGAAGATTTAAAAACCAACATCAAAACTGTTTTTTGTGAGATACCAGTTGTAGGTAAGAGGAGAAAACATAACGAGAAATTAAACTAATTGAATGAGCTATGATCAACAAATTTGTGATACACAATGAACATTATTTTCAAAACATAATTCTAATTACATTTTGTATTGCGGAACGTTTCATTCAAAAATCCCAAAAAAAACTAATTGTAAGTGGGTCGCCTCCTATTACATCGCATGAAAACTAGAGATAACCTGAAGCTGGACAAAAATTCTTCAGATCGTACAGTAAAAAATGTCTGAATTTATTTAGTATTACATACGGTATTATCATTTAGCTCCAATAGGATTTTCTTTTGGTTTTCTGTTAAATATTCAATTTATAATTGTTTCAAATATTATTATTATTATTGTTTAAAAATTATCACAGAATTCTCAAACATGGCATAGATTATAAGTATAATGGCCGTTTTAAAAAAATTGTGATCGCTAGAATCACAAAAGTTATAACAATAGTGGCAGGATACAGGTCAGTGTGTTTAGCCTGCGCTTCTTATTTTTCTCGTTTATTGACATTAACATAGTCAGCATGGAATGACATTAGTTTTTACTGAATTATCGTATGTTAATTATATTAGAACCTTAAAATAAGTGTACACAATAACCGATCAAAACATTGAAGCTAAAAATGAACCACGGAGAAGCACAATACCATGCATTCTATCACTATTTTCTTCATAACTTTTTTGATTTTAGCGATCCCAAATTTTTTAAATGATTGCAACATACCCGATACAGTTTGTATTCGGCTTTTTTGAAAACATCTCGCCACCGCGATTGTAATTCGATTTATTTTATGTTATGATTTTCGATTTCTATGTTACTGAATAGGCATATTTTTATTTATTATAGACACATCTAGTTTGAAACATCACATTATTTAGATGTCCTCCTCTACTACTTATTCCAATAAATGAGTCTGTATCTCACGAATGACCTGTTCAAAGTGCCTTTAAATCGTTAACAGTTTGCGGTTTATCGATGTAGACTAACGTGTCCAAAAAGCCCCATAAAAAATAATTTAAGCAGGAAATGGTTGAAACAAAATTTGAAAATTTGCTGAATTCAGAAAAGGGTACAGTGAAATGATCACTTCGTTCTTATGATGTTATACCAGATTATTTTTAAGGGAATTTGTGCAAAAAGTAGTTTACATCGATAAATTTCAAACTACTGACCAGCAAGAAGCAAATTGAACATGTCATTAGTGAAATTTACTCTCATTTATTTGAACTGCTGTTTTAAACTTCAATTTACCGTTTTCATTCCTGTATACGTAGCAAAGGTGAACATCTAATTGCTCTTTAGTACAAAATTTCAATGGATGTTGGTTTTTATGAAATTGAAAAATCATTCTACTTGAAAAGATCATACTTTCATTGAAAAATAAAGTCATCAAACTGTTATTGTATGCCTTTCATAAAACATAAGGAAAGTTCTTAAAAATATATATCAAAGGAAAAAGTACATTCTAATAATTACAAATAGAAGATACAAATAGAGTAATTTTACCGTTAGGTACCATTTATATTTAACTAATTTAAAGAGTGTTAAGAAACATTCCACTGACGTCTGTTAAGTAAACGGACCTCGTGGAAGTAAATTTTACCTTGTTCATAGCTCCGAATGCGTTAATTCAACAATAAACAGGTGGATATACGTGTAGAAACGTCTTATAAACACTTGCTTGTGTATATTATACTGTTCATGTATTTACTATTATAATATCTAGGTACACGTTAACCTCACACCAAACCGATACCGGTTATCTCTATTTGTAATTAGTGCGATAACGAAAAAATGGTTCAATAAAATCCAGCTTAATATTTATCCTTGTGAAATTGTGTGACGGAAATTCAAATGGATCACAAGAATATGGGGTAATGTGGTATACTATATGTATAGGAGCTTTTATATCTTATCCAATGTATTTATATATTTTATTTATTGCACTGTTCAAACTAATAATAAATTCCTAATTTTAAAGCAAATAATGTAATGGCTTTTTTAACCATTGGTGAATAGGACCCGATAGTTAAATACTCAATATTGTTCGGTAGTGTGAAACAGGTAGACAAAAGATTCGATTTTAGAAACTATACATAAATTGTCATTTTACGACCAAGTGTTTAATTGTATTTTAGTTGTTTAACAGTTGTCCTTATTACATTCTCTTCTTTAATACCTTCTTTCTAATATGGATAAAAAATTATATAAAAATAATTTATCATTTTTCATTTTATGAGATACAGAATATTATATACAGGGTGTTGTAATGCTTCCATTGCCGATCTTATTGTTTACCGTAAATCCAAGATAAAAATATCCTGATTCAATAACACTAACAGTGATTTAAAAACAGTATTCAGGTATGAATGTTTCACAATCCTGCAATAGTAACTCGTTGTTTTGTTATTCGAAACATACGGACGAAACGAAAACCGAAATGAAAAAGATAACAACAAAAGATGTGCAATACCTTAAAATCTTAAATTTATGTCGTTGATAGATGCCTCTTAAAAATCAGTTTTCGAAAATGTCTTTATTATATCCCTATGTCCACAGCAAATAAAGTTTTAATAGGAATTATGCTTTTAAGACGTTTTTATTACTTCTAAGATGGTTAAAAAAATATCACTGGTAAACTAATAGAATTCCAATTCGACAGGATATTTTTGATGGGTTATTAAACTGGTTTATCCACTCATGCAATTTGCGCAAATTGATTTAACATGCATCTTGTGCAAATTGAATAGAAATGTAATTGTTATTTACACTCCGATTTAGTTTACACGGCTTCGGTGAAAACAGGCAGAAGATATTAGATTAGAAAATATTACGGTCGAATTTTGATTATAAATCCAATTTAAAATAATACATTCAGTAAGTGGTTACGTTTGTTCTTCTACTGAGACTAAGTTTATTGTTTATGCTGAAATTTCAAGAGAATATGTTGGAATTTTTCTAAAAAAAATAAATAAAGAAGGATTCTTTCGTAGGATCGTTTAAAACATATCGTTGTCACCACGCCAAAACAATGAATCTGTAAATTTGACATTTTTGATCTAAGTGTATTAGCAGATGTAAAAATCTTCGAAAGTTTCAATGACAAAGCCACAAATGTGTATTTTAAGTATAACGTACCCCACGCTGGTATTTTTTTTTATTTGTTTTATGACAGATGGGAACATTTAATCTTCATTTTCTCAAAATTAAAAGTTTTCAGATTCATCGTTTTGGTGTGGTGACGATGATATCTGTATTAAATTTCGATGCTTTCCAAGTACAGGGCGTCCAATTTTTTGTACACAATTTTAATGAAATTAATCATTTTCTTAATAAAATTGCCATAATTTGCATGATTTATCAATAAATGTCAATGAATCGACTATTTGAATGATAAAATATGTTGTTAAAAAATTATTTCAATTACTGGAGTGTATAACAGAATTCGGTGAATGAATCGAAATGACCAATATTTATGTTAAAAATAACATTTTTTGTTTGTATTTCATTATTTTGATAAAATTATTGTATTGATTTACTTTTATTTACAATATTGTTAAAAAGATCATAAATAAATATATTCGTTCTTTTCGCACACACTGTATTCAAGAATAATGAAATCAGATATATTAGATATGTTTTAAACAATCTTAAAAAAGTATTCGTCGATTTTTCAAAAAAATAATGTTATGCCACTTTTTAAAACTTAGAACTATTTATACATATAAGTAAATATAGTTAGCTGCTATGCTATAATATAGCATATATTATATAGCTAATTAGTATAATTATAATAATTATTATATTATTATTAATCATAGTTTTCAATTTTTTTATGTAGTAAATTTTGCAGTAAATTTTAAGAATAAATTTACATATTTTGAAAATCAGTATTTTGAATACCGATCTAAGTAAGAAACATTATCAAAATAGGTTTATAAATAAATATTTTACGAGGGTGATATGTTCTTATCATGAGCAAACTGTATATTAAGGGTGTCTCATGGAACCATCGACAAACTTGTACAAAGCAAAAATTTCCGTTTTTTTAAATAAATGTCTATGATCTTTTTCTACTTCTATTCATATTTTGAGTTGTGTGTTATGACGTTTCACAAGTGTCATTTTGAAAGTATTATTAGAAACATACTATGCATAATTTGGTGTGCAGGTGTTTACAGCTCACAATCAGTACTAGCCTTAATAAAAAAATTTAATTTTACATTTAATGTAACAACGATCGTTTTTGGCCATTTTGCTTTTTTATTTTCGTAAGGATAAGACAGTAACGGAGCACCATAAACACGTATTATGTCAAGTTTATGGTGTTGATTAATAAAATATGCACGTCAGAATTGTTTTAAAAATTCCGTTTTGGAAATTTTTTACTGAAAGATCACCAATGTTCTGGTCGGACAATTGACATTTATGATGATCAAATAAAATTAACATAACTCAATTGGATAGTCATATCTCTATTCGAAAAGCTGCAAAAAAGTGAAATAAATCATATGCAATAATTAAAAATAATATAAACTGTCTAGAAATCGTGAAGCAGTTAGATATTTGGGTTTAATATGAATTCAAAGAAGTTGAGATTGATTCGTTTTTGAAACAAACCGTTATTGGCGATAAAAAATTAATTACCTATAATAACGTCATTCGAAAACGATTATAATTAAAATGTATGTTACATTACAAACCCTATTTTGGTGGAATTAAAAGAGTGTTTTATATTTTAAGTTACTTCTAACGAAATAAACAACCAATTCGGACGTTTATTGTTAAAAATTAATGAAACTGGTAGAACCAAATTGGATGAATCGTAAAGGAATCATGTTTCATTACAACAATTCTAAAAATTAATGGAGCTTCATTAAGAAGAGATGCTACATCCAATATATCATACATCCCTTTTCTTGTACCGTACTTTTAGATTATCATTTACTGCGAAATTTGTAAAACTAGAAACATGAAACTGAAAGAAAGATGACAAAAAGTTATTGATCAAAATGAAAAATACATGACTGATTAAAGATTTTTTTTCTACCAAAAAATGAATTTTAAACTAAAAACCCAAAACTATTTTTATGCCAACTCAATATACGGTTCAATTTAAGATTTTTAGATATTCCGATATTTATNGAAAATCAGTATTTTGAATACCGATCTAAGTAAGAAACATTATCAAAATAGGTTTATAAATAAATATTTTACGAGGGTGATATGTTCTTATCATGAGCAAACTGTATATTAAGGGTGTCTCATGGAACCATCGACAAACTTGTACAAAGCAAAAATTTCCGTTTTTTTAAATAAATGTCTATGATCTTTTTCTACTTCTATTCATATTTTGAGTTGTGTGTTATGACGTTTCACAAGTGTCATTTTGAAAGTATTATTAGAAACATACTATGCATAATTTGGTGTGCAGGTGTTTACAGCTCACAATCAGTACTAGCCTTAATAAAAAAATTTAATTTTACATTTAATGTAACAACGATCGTTTTTGGCCATTTTGCTTTTTTATTTTCGTAAGGATAAGACAGTAACGGAGCACCATAAACACGTATTATGTCAAGTTTATGGTGTTGATTAATAAAATATGCACGTCAGAATTGTTTTAAAAATTCCGTTTTGGAAATTTTTTACTGAAAGATCACCAATGTTCTGGTCGGACAATTGACATTTATGATGATCAAATAAAATTAACATAACTCAATTGGATAGTCATATCTCTATTCGAAAAGCTGCAAAAAAGTGAAATAAATCATATGCAATAATTAAAAATAATATAAACTGTCTAGAAATCGTGAAGCAGTTAGATATTTGGGTTTAATATGAATTCAAAGAAGTTGAGATTGATTCGTTTTTGAAACAAACCGTTATTGGCGATAAAAAATTAATTACCTATAATAACGTCATTCGAAAACGATTATAATTAAAATGTATGTTACATTACAAACCCTATTTTGGTGGAATTAAAAGAGTGTTTTATATTTTAAGTTACTTCTAACGAAATAAACAACCAATTCGGACGTTTATTGTTAAAAATTAATGAAACTGGTAGAACCAAATTGGATGAATCGTAAAGGAATCATGTTTCATTACAACAATTCTAAAAATTAATGGAGCTTCATTAAGAAGAGATGCTACATCCAATATATCATACATCCCTTTTCTTGTACCGTACTTTTAGATTATCATTTACTGCGAAATTTGTAAAACTAGAAACATGAAACTGAAAGAAAGATGACAAAAAGTTATTGATCAAAATGAAAAATACATGACTGATTAAAGATTTTTTTTCTACCAAAAAATGAATTTTAAACTAAAACCCAAAACTATTTTTATGCCAACTCAATATACGGTTCAATTTAAGATTTTTAGATATTCCGATATTTATTTATCATGATGTATGATTTTCTAGATTAAAATAAAATTAGGTGCAAATACCTCGTGTGTGAAATCTCATGATAAAGTCCTCGATAATAATTTCCAGAATAATTGATGAAAGCCATATGATAAGTATTTCCATATTATTAGCATGTATTATTTGATAAAATTTATATGAGATTTTTATGGTAAATAAATATAATGTAAATTAACTGATAAAGCAATCATATTGAAAACCATTAAAATAATATAAAAAGGAATATTATAAATCTTATTGTAGGACTATTTTATCTTACAGTTACACTTCTAAATGGTGTGTTAACTAAGAACCATAAATTAGAAAGTTGAATGTGTTTTAGCAATTTCTTTTTTTCTAGCCCTATACGTGTTTATCGAAATATTTATTGAGGATCACTGAATTAAAGAATACTTTTTATTCCGAAATAAAAATAATCTCTTATTGGATAATTGCGTTTTAGGTTTTATAACAGCAATATTTTTTTGCGAGACGTTAATAAGCGGAAGCCTTGAGTAAAACTTTTCTATAGATAAACGCATACATGGCCAGACTTTTTTTTTTACAAAACTTTCATAAAATGTTATAACTGTTTGAGAATGTATTACCTAATTATGCGTCAGTTTAATCAAAGTACAATCATTGAATTTTTTTTTTACATTATTTCTGTTTTTACCGAAACATTTTGAAATTAATCATTATTAGAACACATTCTACCTATAATGAGGTTTTTTTATCATTCGGACACTTTTATATGCCAATCTGTAATTGAGCATTATGTTAAAAATTCAAATATACATTACCCTTATTCTACACTACTTTACCAATCTTCACATTGTGCCAGTCACTTAAATTTCACAAACTGATCTTTTAAAATTCCCAAACTCATTTTTACACCTGTTGGTTAGACGAATGATACGCCTCTACCTTCATATGACACGTCGAGACGTACTCATAAGTATTGTACCTGGATGACGTCACTTCTTATCATTTAGCACCTTTAAAGTGGGGCTAAACATATAGAGGGAACGAAAAATCACTGGTCTCTGCACACATATTTGCTCGCATGATATGCATTTGAAATTATGCCGTAAGATTGATACAGTTGTTGCCCAGAATCTTATGAACTATTGTTTCATTGTATATGTGAGTGAGTCAGATCTATGCATGACTTATGAGAAACGATGTTACTATAATAAAAACAACTGCAGTAAAGAATAATGTTCAACGAGACGAAATAATTGTAAATATCAATGAAAATTTTAACCAAAAAAAGTATTTAAAATATTTTGTTTTCTTTTTTCTTATCGTAATTTTATTAAAATAAAGTTTTCTTATATCGTACTGATAACAGAAAAAAGTTCCATTGAAACTAGGAGAATAATGGTCCATAGATAATTACTATGAGCATCCAAGCGGCAAAAATACTGGTCCTCCTAACGTTATTACAACCAATTTTGTCACATAGGCACTAGAGTGTCCCAAAGGAATTAAAACTTTTTTCCAACGTATATTCTCTTTCATTTTTATGTCAAATCATTTGTAAATTAAATCTTATAAACTTACAAATGGGAACAACCATGCCGATTTGAAACTTATGTAAGAAGGAAACGAATAAAAATATATTAATCAATAATTTATATTTTTGGATAATATATTTTTATACTTCTTTAGTTTACTTTTTGGTTTCATTACACCCTTAAACATATAACTTGCGTCCTCAAATAACATCTCAACAGCTTCTCTTAATTACAATTCAAATACTAGGTTTGGAACTACTAGCATATGAAGCATAATATTTACTGATACATAAGTATTTACTTGAATGCATATTAGTCCAATTTTGGCATTTTGGTAATTAAATCGCCTCATCAAAATTTGCATTTTTCTAAAGTCAGTAAAGGATTACGACAACGTTAGAAAGAGTATCTCAAAAGTAACCATACAGAAGTTTAAGGTAGGATTTCGGTAGAACTACTAACAGTAACGTAATAATGAATATATCAGTGAAAGACTCAATATTGATAAATAAGATTAAACACTTTTGCTCTAGAGAAATACTACTACTCACAAACGAGACGCAAGCGCTGGAACGTTCTAGTAAAGATGCTTCATTTGAAAAGTTCGCTGCTGGACGTTACTGCCAGATGTAACTGCTAGTAATTCTACCGAAATTCTACTTTTAGGCAATCTTTTAGGTTTTTAAGTGATGAAGTAACTATCCCGTTAATATTTGATGATAAATTGGACCAAAAAACAAATATGGGCAATTTAATTAGACTAAACATATTGATCCATGAAAAAGTATCCATTCAGAACTTTGTGGTTGATTTTAGTTACATTCAATTGATTGTTGCCTGTTTATTTCAAGTAGTTAGATTTCGTTTTTAAAAGCGAATAGTGTAAAATTGCTGAATATATCATGAAAGTGATACGGGTAAAAGAGGGATAAAATTTAAGAACTTTCTATCAAAAGTTTTCTGAATGATTTTTTTTAGAGTTTTCAATTTTTGGTATCCAATGGACATTGTACTAACTCTAATTTTGCTTCCATACTTGTTTCCAAAAAAATCACTTTCACTTTTATCTTGGGACATTCTAGCAGGTATGAATGAAGAAATTTAGTCTAGTTTTAATTATTTTCCCAGTATCAGTTCATAGATTGTTCAGGTTGTAAAGTGAAATGAACTCAATAAGCTAAAACCAGAAAATTCGTTTTTTTGGATTTATGAGGCATTGACTTGAGACCATCGATATGCTTCTCATCGAAAAAACAAACATACAACAATATGACAAAAACAAGATATTTTGCACTTTTCTATGAAGTATCACTTTTGGCATATGAAGGCGGCTACACACGATACGGCAGACATATCAGTTCTGACTGAATAGTCGGCTTGAAGGTTTGTCGCCGGATAGTATGTATACATATTCCGGTCTACCAAACCGTGTATATTCCGGTTGGGTTCAAAACTGATAGGCCTGCCATATCGTGTATTATATTTATATATAAATATACATTCATAAATAAATAATATTTTTTCTTCATCTGCTTTAAAAAATTGATAACGACAACAAGGCGTGACGTGACTCTAGCGGCCGGTACAAATGCTGCAATGGTCAATTATATAGCAATTTAAATGTTGCGAACTGATATTTTTTAGGCGATGTTGTCCACGCATTAATGTGAATGCAGTATACTCTCTCTTTACGGACATCTCTCTTAAGCGAGAGAGTTCTATTAAACGGACACTTCGTTGGGAACGAGCAAAAATCTTTAATGTTAAAATTTCTCTTTTAAGCGGACCTGACGTGTCCGCTTAAGAAAGAGTATACTGTATTTACATATTTGCTAACGTTGTCTCCACCACATAAACTTACATAACTAACAAAATAGAAAAAAATGAGTTATGACTTTAAAACACCTTATCCTATGTATACAGTGTGGTAACTTTAACTGGAATAAATTCTTTTAAAATTCAGGAGTTTGTTTTTTAAGAAATCTTAAAAAATTTTAAGACTGCGGTTTTTTTATGGTAAATTCATGTATACAGGGTAGCCCAAAAACCAGGTACGACCACCAACTTTGTTTTTTCAAATGGAAACACCTATTTTTTATTTAATATTTAGATTCTCCCTAAAATTCTAACATGTCCTATACATAAACTCAACAGTTACCGAGATATTGACGATTGAAATTACATATGAATATGGTTAGAATTTTACATTTGACATTGATGTAACTATCAATACCTATAGAATCTATAGGTATTATTATACATCGTCCCCTTAATGCAGAACTAGTCTAAGTTCATTTTTGACGAAATTGAGATTTTAAGAGAAATGATACAATCAAGACTTTCCGGATTGCATGCAGAAATATCGTAGTCCTAATAATTAAAATGAACACGCAGAATCGAAATTACAAATAATTCTATGTTTAAAGGACTTCAAAATTCTATCTATTCTATCCTAAGTCCTGGTATTATGTTTATGTTAAACTATAATTTTTTTTATGAGCTGTTAAGAAGTATTTTAGTGTTAAACATTTCTTCAATTTTTCATTTAAATATAATCTCAAGTAAAGCAGTAAAAAACGTCTCCTGAAAAATTTGATTTTTGGACTTAGACTAGTTCTGCATTAAAGGGACGATATATAATAATACCTATATGTATAGTATCTATGTATTATATATATCTAACTATTGAGTTTAGTTATAGGACATGTTACATGAAATATACTTAGAATCTTAAGCGAATCTAAATATGAAATAAAAAATAGGTGTTTCCATCTGAAAAACAAACTTGGTGGTCGAACCTGGTTTTTGGGCTACCCTGTATACATGAAGTTACTATGAAAAAACCGTAGTCAAAATAAGAATCGACGGGTCCGAGCGATTTTTTAAAAACAAACCTTTAAATTTTAAATTAATTTATTCCAATTAAAGTTACCACACTGTATACATCTCACGAGATGAAGTAATTATAATTATTATACTTTTATTATATATGTATACATATAAATTTCACGGCTTACCTGATAAAGTAGTTTTACAATTAGAGCATTTGTGGCTTTTATCTCTTCTATAAAATTGTACCTAAATTACACCTACGCTACTCTATGTAAAAGACGACGATGTGTCCTTTGAGAGCGATATACTTATAGATTGTGAGCGATAGGCATTACGTATTGCGGTGTAATTTCTGCCTTAAGAGATATATACAGGATGTTCCCTAATGATGTGCGAATAATTTAGGGTGTGATTCTACATTGAAAAATACTGGTAGTTTATTATACAAACGGTAGTCTAAGAAGTTAAGAAAATACAGGGTTTTTAAGTTTTAATAAAGAATGTAAAATAATATTTCTAAAACTGCTTGAGATATTTCAATGGAATTTAGAATGTATTAACAGTTAACAAAGGGTCGCATTTTGCAACGAATATTCAGGAAGGCGCGTTGCACGAAAAAAAGTTAAGAGATCTTTTTTCTTTCAAGTTGAACAAAGCATTCAAAAACTATTTTTATTTTGGAAAAAATCTTTTTTGTCTTTAAAAATCTGGATCCATACGTACGAGAGTATTACAATTGAAAATTCTATTTTTATTGAAAAATTAATCCTTCGTTAACTGTCAATACATACTAAAATTCATTGATATTATTAAGTGATTTTGGAAATATGAATTTTTATTTTTTACTAAAAGTAAAAACCCTTTATATTTAAACGGAACATTTTTGGAGCACAAGAGTGGTAACAATATATGTTTTCACAAATATGACGCATTTTTTGAAAAAGTAGTTCATATTCACTCAAAATATACAAAAAAGAATTGCGACATATTCAAGAATCACTCAAATAGAATGATACGAATTTATTTAAACAAAAAAACTTGATTACAGTGAAAATTGAAAAGAAACTGCAAAATACGTTGACAAATAAATGTTCGAACGGCAGAATTTAGTCGTGATTCAGTAGCCCGAAACGTCTTCTTTAGTCCTTATAACAATACAAATTTATAAAATGCTGGAATGAGTGTCCCAAACTTCCTGGAATTTTCTTTTAAAATCAAAAATTGTTCTCTGGGGACTGTTTCGCAATGATCTTTTCACATGGTGCTATAATGTTTCTATGACATTTAAATCGGAACTACGTGACGGCCAGCTTAAAACTCTAATGTCATTATCTTCAAAGCATTTTTTGGTGAATTTACCCGTATGGTAGAATACGTTGTCGTGTAGAACACTAAAGTTTTTATCGCTAAATAGTTCTAATGCTGAAGGAAGTAAATTTCTTTTTGAAGCTCTCTATATTTCAGTGCATTAATAATACCGTTAATAAACTCTAAATTTCCTTTCCCATTTGATATGCATCCACAAATCATAACGGGTTCTGGGAATTTCGCTGTATAACGGGCTGACGACTATCTCCAACGTATATTTCGAATTTGGACTCATTACTAAAAATTATCTTAGCTCAGTAATTACTTGTCTAAGTAACTATTATTTTAGCCCAAGCTAGGTGTTTTTTCTTCTGGAAATCCTTTCGTAACGTTCTTAGGTTTTTTTTTTTGCCTGTATATGAACAAAATCGATAATGTATTTTTAATGTGAATTAAAATTTTTGTCTATAAAGATACTTTACCTTATAAAACCTGTAATCTGCGTTGTGGATCCATTGACGATAACATTCCCGAAATACATTAAGGTTTGCCTCTTGACTCCAAATGGAAGTAATTTCTTCCACAGTAGCCTTTCTTTGTTTTTTGCAAATTTTCATGAGATTTTTGTGCTCTTTTTGTTATTTTGGGCGACCTATCACAAATTTTTTAATGAACATCGGTGCCAGTTTTCTCATATGCTTCAATTTTATTACTAATTGTGGATATCAATATATGTATTTAATTCACGGTACGAAATACGAAGCACACGTATTTTTTGCAAAAAACTCAAAATATACACGCTCTAATATATGGGGTCTCCACGAACAACCTTAGCAAAAAGAAAGGAGATTGAAATATGCAAAGAAGTTGCCGTCAATTTAGATTCGGAAATGTTCCTTAAAGAAAGTACGGCTCTTTAAGGATGGCGTCCCAAAAGTGGTTTAATATTTTGAGTTTTTTTTTAAAAATACCTGTGTGTTCCGTTTATTGTGCCGGGGAGTGTATATTTTTTATTGATTTTCTTTTTGTCCACTGAATAATAACTATTTCTCGTACTATTTTATCAGTTGTGACGTCACGCGGTATGTTTTTGTTAGCAAAATTGTTAATAATACGAACTCAAACCCCTCGAATTGTCATATCCAGCGTTAACTTGTTTTTTCGCTTATGCAATTCTTCTGTCCGAACATTTATTTGTGAACATGTTTTGCAGTTTATTTTCAAATTTTAATACAGTTAAATTGTTTGTTTAAATAAAGTCGTATCATTCAGTTAGATCAATTTTGGAATATATCGCAATTATTATTTATATATTTTCAGTAAATGTGAATCACTTTCTTCAAAAAATGTGTCATATTTGTGAAAAATACTTTGTTGTACAAACATTTAGTTGTTACGATTCGTAGTCTATACAGAATATTACCGACCTGAACAAAAAAAATTGAGTGAAACTGCATCGAAAATGGTACAAGACACCGAGAAGCACACTTTTTATCTCAATCCGTTGCCGAGATATGATTTTTTAAGGGTTTTCTAAGAAAATATGTTTTTTTGCTATTAAAACTGCATTTTTTCTATTTCAACTTAAATTTAACGCTGATTTCGAAAATACGGTTAATTGTATAAAAAATTTGAGTTGAGGTGGAGAAAATGCAGTTTTAATTACAAAAACGTGTTTAAAAAAACCCTTAAAAATATCATATCTCGGCAACAAATTGAGATAGAAAAGTGCGCTTGGCGGCATTTTGCTCCATTTTGGATATAGTTTCACCCCATTTTTTTTTGTTTAAGTCGATTACAGTCCATTTGGCAACTATTATTATGTTCCATGTAGATAGTATATCTTACAAGAGTCGCGCATCATTAGGCAATATGCTGTATAAATATCCGTACTAAGAAAGACAACTTTTTTACTAACATTCAACAAACATACATATAATAACACATATACACAAAGAATTGTAGATAAATAGAACAAAATTATGTATACATATTGGCCGGACGTACAGTCACTAAATGTATACAGTACCGCAACGGCCGCCATATTAGGAGTAAAAATTTTGGCAGGACATTCAAATGTCAAAAAGGAGGCTTTTACGAGGGGTTTTATTAAGTTTTTATATCGATAATTATTAAAAAGTATTTAAATAAGAAAACTTAAAATGTTATAAATCAGAAATTTATATCGAGGGTCTGATAACAGAGGGGCGTATCTGCCACTTTTATCAAAATTGAGTTTTTGGTATAATTCGATAATGCTTGATAGAGTATACATGCTGAAGAAATGGCAAAGACATTGAAAGTAAGACAAAAAAAGTTAGGTGTAAAAATTAGAGGCGTATACGCCAAATCTT
>JABRWK010000045.1:563343-574479 GCA_013372445.1 Hypothenemus hampei
AGAAATAAAAATTTGAAAAAAATACCAAAAATACTTTAGTCCTTCTTAGGATCTGATTATTGGTTTAATTTTAATTTCATTATAGTTGTTCTTTTATACAGAGTGTCCCAGAATACCCATTACAGACTTCTGTTTTGTTGAGGAGCTAAAAATGGAATAACTTTTGACACATGATATCCATCCTTACTGCCGCCACTAGTGAATGATTAAAGCTAGTAATTTTTTGGATTAAACCCACTAATATACTAAACTAATCCACCAAATTTGGTAAAAAAATCTTAAGCCGTTTGGAAATTAAAAAATAAAAACTGTTTTTTTTCCTTAACCTTTAACACCCTGTATATCGGAAGCGGAGGTTCCCGGATATGAGTTTATTATGAAAAGTTACTCCATTTTGGCTCCTCAACAAAACATAAAGTCTGTAATGGGTATTCTGGGACACCCTGTATATCAATCTTCAATTAATTTTTCAATATATACTATACGTTTTTTCCTATATTTCCAAACTACTCTGTTGTAAAGCTTTATTTTACATTCTGAGAAACTTATCATCTCTATATCCATTTCTTACAAAATGTCTATTATAGATTGACTTGCTGGCTAAATTAGTTCTGTTATTTTGTTTTTAACCATGTAATAATATTTTGTTTTGCAGATAAAGCTAATGGTTGTTTTTCTGCAAGTACAGTGTGATCTGATGTATTACGAATCAATATTGAAGTGATTCTCTCAAATGTGGAATTAACTGAATTTTTACCCTTTTTTAAAAAATATCATAGTTCATTTCAACATAATAATCAGAGAACAATGATTTTAGGAGAAAATACTTAGCTAACACATCGAATTTATTCCTTCGAGAACCGAGCATCAATAACAATCAGCTTTTTCCATCAAAATCTAGTTTTCGTATATTTTTTACATTATCATTTCACCAAGAGAGTGTTTTGTTTCTTTATCATATATTCATGTTTCATCCAGAAAGATAGTTTTACGTCTGGGGACACTATTCTGATTCTTCATATATTTGTGAAGAAAGCAAAATCTTATTGATGAAATATTTGTCTTATATATTAATGCCATTCGATTTTCATCATTATTGTACCTAACGGGAAATTGGTATAAAAGCAATCCTTGAAATTTCCTAAAAAGTGTTACTGTTTCTAGATATTCCCACTATTGTCCCATTTTGTTTATCCTGTTTGTGTTCCTTGTTCAATATAGAAATAAAGTTTTACATAAAGCGTTTTTTTAAGTAAAAAATCTGCGTTTGCTTTCTATTCAAACGGCACATGTAAACATTGTGGATAAAATTTTATTTCACAGTTGCACAGCCCATAGTTATCTGTGGTGTCCATACGGTACAAGATAGTGAACTAAATTTTTAATTATTAATCTTCTGAGACGAGACGATAGCCACGACCAAAATTTACAAACTTTTTTTCCCCCCGTATTTTCGATTTGATTCATATGAAATTAATGACGTATAAGTTATGACGCACGGGGCATGACTCGCCGTTTCAACTGTAATTACACAATGTGTATCAAATGACAAAATGCTCCGATACACGAATCTCAAAACCTAGACCCTATATACTCCAACACAATAAAAGGTATTCCTAGTCAGTAAAACTCTCAAGTTTGAAGTAAAAGAGCGTAAGCTAGTATCCTTCCTCATTGTTATTGGTAAATGGTTTTAAAGGGAAATGCCCGTGTGCAGGAACGAGTTCTCGTACCGCTTATTCCGTGCAATAGGAGCTCTAAGAAAAGTGGGGTTCCTGGTGTTATGCTGGTACACCGAACGGGAGTCTTCACATGAGTGCCTGCTCACGTATGCTATATAAAAGAGCAATTGAAACAGATATATGTATATTGATTACGGTCATCACTCCCAACTCACCAAATCGCAGTCTACAGGATTCCCTGTGTTCCATACGAGAAATAATTCTCATGGCTTTCTTCTGTAATAAAAGGACCCTTCTGAGGTTTTCCTTAGTGCTAGTTAGCATTAACCTATACCGAAACTGAGACTCAAAATGGGCGTGACACAGTTTCAATATGTTATAGTCATTAATTAGACCCCGCATTCTTCTGAAGGCATAAACAGCATTTGACAATTTTTCATCCAGATGCCTCAAGTGTAGATTTCAACTGAAGTCATCGCTAATATCCAATAATTTCGAGTTAGCGCACAAAGTAATGGTTACATCATTGTGCTGAAAACTAAGACTTCTTGTAACGCTCCGTGGGAATAGAAGAATTCTTGTTTTATCCATATTAATCTTTAATTTGTTACCCGTGTACCAAGTCTTAATTCGCTTCAAAACTGTGTTTGTTTCTGAAACTGCGCTGTCAATGTCCCTGCAGGTAATGCTAATATTTACGTCATCGGCGTACATGATCATTTTATGATCAATGAACTGCGGTAAGTAACAACAAAGATGACGAAAAATATAGGTCCAGTATTATTTGTGTATTTAATTTCCACTACCTGAGAGCGAGAATGCAGGTAACTACTGAGCAAATTTAACAGCTTGCCCCTCACCTCATATCTATCTGTACAGTTTATCCAACAATATTCCATGGTCCACCGAATCAAACGCCTTTGATAAGTCGATATGTTTGTTATAATGTTTCCTTTGTTGAGTTTGTGGTAGATTTAAGAGAATATATCAGACAAAGCAGTTGATGTAGATCTATTAGAAAGATAGCCGTGTTGAGAATCTGAAAAAAATCTTTTGTTTAAGAAATAATTAAGCAGTCATGCTTTTATGCATGATTCAAAAATTCTTGAAAAGACTGAGTGTGTCGATTTTGGTCTATAGTTGGTAGTGAGAACATAATTACCTGCCTTATAAATAGGGCAAATCTTAGCGATTTTTAAGACCACAAGAAAAGTTTCCTGTTCAAAACAGAGATTGAACAAATACAAGAGGGGTTCCGTGATCAAGGGTGTCGAATGCTTTACGATTTCTACAATCACCCCGTCCAGATCCGGTGCCGAGACTTTCAGGGACATAATCAACTAACAATACTGTAACCAACTCATCATAAGAAATGAGCTCACAGAAAATGGAATCGACAACCAAAAAAAGACCCCTCACTACAGGAAGGCTTGTACGTATGTTGGAAGCAGTTGTGCTAAAAACCAGTTGAATTCGTCATCGTCAGTTAAAACACTGTTAATGTTGAGTTTGATGTTTCTTGGTTTGGCCTTGGAATTTAGTTCTGAGTTTATGAGGTGCCAAGTTGTCTAAACTATGTTGTGCGACTTCACAATACATAAATCATTTGATTTACGTTTAACCAACACTATAGCCTTCTTTAGTTTGGAAGAATATCTGTGATAATAGTTAAATCCCTATCAGGAAAATTACGGACAAGGTCGAATAATTCTCTTTTGGTCTTTTTTTTCTAATACTCCATGTAATCCATTTGTAGTTATTATTTTTAATTTTAAATGATCAATAAGGGAAAGAATCCTCAAAATGCCGAACAAAAACATTATGAAATGTGCTGAAAGGTGCGTCACAATCTCGACAGGACAGCAGCAACTCCATCCAATCATAGGATAGTCTCTATTATTTTCTTCAAAATAATGGAAATCATTTTTAACATTTATTAAATTAACAATGAATACCTACATTGCATGGTAATACATTTCAATTAGATTTTCTTTAATCAACTGAAAACTAAATGGTCAAATGTAGCCTCGTAGGGCATCTTCCAAAGCATTTTTTGAGAGCTTTAAGATAAGATCTTACCAAGTAGCGGATTGCGGATTGGAGATGAGGGGGTAAGTAAGAACGGATTAATACATCATTTTGGTACCGCCTCGATATTATAAAAATTGGTTTGAGGAATTTTTTATATCTTTTTTGTTTCCCAGATATAGCCATTGCAAGTTTTCAAATTGTTACCCTGTATAGAGTGTTTCATCACATACCTACTTGTCTGGCTAACGCTTTTGTTGCCAACGCAATTTCAAATTTGAAAAGTTTAATAAACATATTAGATTTACATATAATTGTTAGAAAGTCGTTGAAGATTTCTTCCGTCAGTTCTTAAACATGCCGGAGGCCGTCGGATTACTGCACGGCGTTATTTACCATTTGTATTGTATTTTGTTAGAGTACTTAAAATAGCCACTGACATTCTAAAAACTTCTAGTTTTAAAACATTTTAATAAAATGTATTCCTAGACTTCCTAGTAAAGACAAAAAAAAGAAAAAGAGAGTTTAACATAAAAATAAATATGTGCAAATAAGAATAATTACAGTTAAAACCAAAACTAACTATACAGGGTGTTTCAAAAGCATCGGACCAACTCTCGGCTGGAGATACAGCACCATTTTCTGAACAAAAAATTCCATTTCTTAATTAATGGCCCCATTTTCAAACTACAGCCCCAAAGGTCTGACCAACAAGAATGCACCAAATCGATTTCAAATTGTCAGCATTGCCAGATTTATTTTTTTTTAATTAGCTGTCTGTTTCTATCAGATTTTGAAATGAAACTTTAAAAAATAGCGAGAAATATCAAACTATTTAATAATTGTAAAAGAAAAAAAATTGAAACTTTAAAGCAAATGCTTAAAATTTTGGCCATTAACTGCGACACATCGGTTAATTCTGCGCCTAATGCTTCTTTGAACAGTGTCCAGCATTTTTGGAGTGACCGTAGCAGCAGCTTCAGTTATTCTCTGGCGTAATTCTTCCACAGTATTGGGCGCCGTGCGATACACCATATTCTTGATTTGACCCCATAAGAAAAAATCTAACGGGGTACTCGGTTTTTTTTTTGGGCTACCTGTATACATGCATTTACCATCAAAAAAACCACAGGAAAAAATAAAAATATATATGTTCGAGCATTTTTCCACAAACAAACCCCTGAATTTTAAATGAATTTGTTCCAGTTTTCACCCTGTATATAGGTACATATCGTAATATGTATATTGTACATATTATGTACAGAGTGTCAATGAAGTACATGTAAGGTTTGTTCCCAATCGTCCCCAAACTAGTCAGCAACTAGTCAACCATCATGCTGATTGGTCAAAACTATTTTGCAAACTGTTTTTGACCAATAAGCAAAACGCTGACTAGTTGTTGATTAGTTTGGAGGCGATTGGGAACAAACCTGTAGTGAGTTTAAGAAATGGATCTAACCGATTCGAAAGTAAAAAGTTCTTATTAATATAGTGCCGCAACGGCTTCGTTTCGAAAGTTTGGGATGTTTAAAATTAAATTTTAATTTGGTTTTTATAAATATTTTTAGACAAAAATGTAATAATTGGACCAAATTTGGTATAAAGGGTTTTTAAACACACAAAACCCTATTATTATCTTAGTTCTTTAATTACTCATAGAGAACACTACATGTAGTGTTTAATTTTTTTTAAATTGACCACAAGTTTTTGTGCTACACTGCATTTCACTTTTGTATTAATGGGCTTATACACTTAATTTTATGGAAAAAAGGTACTCTCGGAAAGTGTCTTTAGAAGTAACCATTTTGTAGATAAACGGGTTTGTAATTAAGATGTTATGGGCAAGACTGATTTAATATTACAATAAAATTATAACAGTTAATAATAACAAATAATAATAAATAAAAAATAAGAATAACTATAACAGTTGTTGACTACTTCCAACTTCTATACAAGCGTCTANTTTCGTACATTTTTTCAGCTGCATCCTCAGTCTAGGTATTCTATGTCTATGGGGAATATTTAACTCATTTAATTGCAGAGTAATCTATGAATCTTTGCGTATTATTGGGTTAAGGTTGAGTCTTTTAGTTTTAAAAATGACACTATCGCTCGCTTATGACATATGACCCCTTGATAGTGTAGTAGTGGATGAAGCGTTACTTCTGGAACCTTTTATACATATATAGTTACCATAGAAACTAGCGGAACCAGTAAGCGAACTGTGTGGGATGGGAGAAACTGACTCAAAAAGTCCAAAACAAACCAAAACCAACTATAGTAAACGCAATCCAACTGACGAATATTTCTATAGCGAACTGGAACATTGATGTTTTCAAAAAAGGTCCCCTGTCGTAACGAATGCCTTGTACAGCAAGCTGGACATCTGAACACATGTCCGACGAAAGCCCCATTTTGCTGTTACAAAGTGCAATATATTCAGGAACCTTGATTTGAACATAAGAAATTACAAGGTATCTACAAAGAATTTTGCAAAATTTCTATTAATTGTCTGTCATTACACAAGTAAGTAAAGTATGCTGGCACTGAACATATTCCGAACGCTAAGCAGCCAAAAAAATTGAAAAAAAGGTGACCGCTTTAAACGAAAAAGCAAATAAAGTTAGTATGTAATTAAGTTAGCCAGTTACAAAGAACAAATAAGTTTACTACAAGGTGTTCCCTAAGTCAATGTCATCCCTTGGAAAATGGATAGGCCAACTCAGAATAAGTCGATTTATCGAAACTTACCTTAGTCCAAAAGTTGATAATAACAAATATACAGGGTGTCAAAATTGAAGAACTGCCAAAAGTTTTTTGTACCATAGTATATGTCATTTTGGACTAGATAAATATTTTCTTTCATCTGTTCTATGTAAAAAAGGTATACTTTATTGACGTCGCTAGAAACAACGGTCTGCGAGAAAAAAGCATCTAAAGCTCATAAGTTTTGCTAATTCAATGAATCCTAATGGCCGTCTGTGGCGTCCTCTAGAAGATACACTGGAATCACCGATAAATTTGAATTTATCATCTTACGAAATCTCCAGATATGAAATTTCGTGAAATTTGGTCGAGGCGATCGAAAGATCAAAGAAAATGTAATTTATTTTTTCAACTTTGACACCCTGTATCTTTGTTATTATCAACTTTTGAACTAAGTAGAGTTTCGCTAAATCGACTTATTTTGAGCTGGCCTTTCTACTCTCCAAAGGATAACGTCGACTTACGGGCCACCCTGTATAGTAATAATTTTTTTTCATAGGACTTGATTATCGTATCACATTTATCCTCCTTAAGGTAGAAGTAGCACGCACCCGGTTTTTCATTTTTAGAATTAAAAATCTCAAGAACCAAACAATGTGGAATATTGGGAAAAAACTATGTTCGAATGGGGTTTGATGTACTTATAAAAAATTTTAGAAAATTTTTACCGTCTTATTTCTCGGGAAATTCCGGAAAACTAGTCATTATGGAATAAAAAAGAACAAAACGGTGTAAACATTTTTCAAATTTTGCTCATTTCATCGAAAAAACTTTAGAAATTTTTTGAGACATGCGATAATTTTCACATAATTTTAATTGGTGGAAAATCAAAAACTTTTCAATTTTTCATAATTTTTCAATTTTTCAAATATTAAAACTTCATCGCTAAGAATACATTAGAAATCGTAGCATATTTTTGATTCACATTTATAAAAATTTGCTAAAGAAAATCGTTTTTCTAATAAATGTTCCTTGTTTTCAAATTTAAAACGTCGACTTGCAAATATACAGTGACTTTATATAAAGTTACTGTAGTAAATATTTTTAAACGCGCCACCTTTTACTCAATATTCCTATTACTACATTGTTGTCAGATGCTATTTACACTTTTCAGCTCCATATCAGTTTCAAAATAACAAAAATATAATGATTGGTAAATGGCAAATGCAAATTATTATTATTATTATTATTATTTATTTCCATTAATCCGACATAACCCCAAATTTTATAGTGCCGGATTATCCAGCGTATACTGTATTTAGATATTTTTTTTATTTTAATTTTTAAGCTCTGGCAACTATGTAGCAAAATCAAAAAAAAAAATTTCAAGTTTATCAACCCCAACCACAGATGGCATTGCTAAATGTTTGGTTATCTCTGTTTTTTGTGATATATCTTTGTCTTACAAAAATATGACAAATAGAAAAATTGACGCGAAAAGATGCGCCCGACTTAAACCTTAATAACCTCAACAAAAAACCTATTTTAAAATACAATGTATTAAGGTGGCGTAAAAGACCTATGGGGCCAGTAAACGCACCAGAACCAGAAAGTCTAGTTATTTTTACACCAGGAATCTCAGGTTAGTGAATTGGCCTAGTAATTTGAGACATCCGGTATATTAACGTATCGTTAGGATAAATAATGAAACTAGTGCCATCTATTGGTGCGTACTTGTACTAATTAAATAAACCCGTTTCGCGTAAAATACCTAACAAACTCCTTTTATGAAAGGTAAGGTAGGATAAAGTTTGGTTTGGAGTCCTGTCTCAACTAGATAGAAATATCAAGTTATCTCGCTTGTCCGGTAAATAAATGGAATTTATGCTTAAAAAAAGAAAGACCTAAAATTTATTTTGTTAGATAACGCCTTTAGATGGGCAAAAATGTAATTTTTTTGAAGAAAATTTCTAAAACGTTTCGAATCCAAAAAAACTGTTGGGGCCAAATGTACTAAGTCATCAAAAACGGAAACCAGTTCCAGCAGTGGGGAAATAAAATTCGTTGTTGATCCTAAAAACAACATTAGGTAGACCGAAACATTGATGATTGGAGAAGTTGGTTTACTGCGGTAAAACACTTATAAATCATTATTATAAATAAAAATGTCCCTAGCTAACTTGTGACGGAAATATCTATTAAACATTCTACCTGACGCATTTTTAAAAATATTGGTTCTGTTGTTGTTAAGAACAATTGAATGAGTAACTTCAACTGGACATTCAAATCTTTGACCGCAATTGGCTTGCCTTTCTTGATGAGTTGAAAGTTATTCCTTTATTTTGGAATCTGTGAGTTTAAATATCTCCAATGATCTTGATTTATCATTGTCAGTTATCATCGTTCAGTATATTCAACTGATGATGGACAAGTTCAGATGATTCTAGTATGTGTTTGGCTTCATTTGACTTCGTGTAAAAAAATCATCATAAAATTTCAAAAGTGCCGCCTTTAAATTATTTATTAATATTAAGTATAAGTTTTATTAAGTTATTTGGTATGAAGGTAAATTTCAGAAACTTATCCTATCAATTCAGATTGACTTCTGCCAACATTATACTTCTCTGAGTTTAAACAAGTTGACTCCTTAGCAAAGCCATAAACTCATGAACATGTCTAACCCTTACTTGTCACACTTTTGTACAATCACGTACTTGGTACATTGGAGTTGATTCTTATCCCAGAGACAAAAATTGATATAAAAAATAAACAACTGAATATTTTTACATGAATATGTGACTAGATTATTTCCAGAGTTTAAGTTAAAATGCCATACAGGTTATTTTTCAAAATTAAAAACTATGTGCAGGACCGTAATAAGAATTTTCTTGATTAAGGTCGAAAAAAGGACTAAAATGGAATTAAATCATAAAGTGTTATACATCGTTGAATTCAGAATAAAGAGCTTTAAGAATATAATTTTAGAATATCAAGGCCGTAATTAAAAAAATGAAGTTGATGATGGTTCCGCAAAGACGAAACGTCGGATTAAAAAACTAACATCGCTACCTTAAAGAGCATTGAAAATTGCTCTGGAAAAATATCATTGGTTTTGCTCTAGGTCAAATATTAACGCCAGAAAAAAATAGTTCATAAAATCGAAAAACCCGATTTTTTCAAAACATCTCGAAAAGCAAAAAATTTTTCAGGGATTTCTAAACGCCATTTTCTTAGGTCTTAGGTTGCGCAACTTTTCTCCCATTTAACTAAATCTCTATCTCTTACCGTTTCCAAGATCCCCATAGTGGCCCTCTTTATTGACACAGTGTATATACATATATGTATATCTATATACTATATAAATATATATCAAGCAAGTGATCGCCGTCATTTTCGTGTCAATACTGTTATTTTTATGTTTGCATGTTAGAAGAATTCTGACGTTAACGATGGCTTCGTCCAAAATTCCGTAAAATATTCTTGCTAGCCCTTTGTTTGTTCTGGCGGTCACAGCATACAAATGGCAAAGTTTGTCAAAATTATTTGTCTCTTCTTTCGTTGCATTATAATAATTGACAATATTTGATTTGCCATTATTTATTTCTACAGTGTGTAGAAAAGATGAAACCAGCAGAACAATCTTATTTGACTTATTTTTTTTAGCATACGAAAGGAGGGTCAAATCTTGGTAGGTGGCCAAGATTTGGCCGCTACTTTGGCGCGATTTTGAATTCGCCAGGTTTCTCTTGCTTATGTTTCCGCACCGTTCCATTTACCTTCAGATTATACGGTTGCTGAAGCTTGCGTTCCAGTAAAGGTATGGATGTGTACCAATTGTCGCAGGTAATCGAACGGCCATTGCCGTGAATAGACTCAGTGAGTCCAAAGTAATATTCTGGAATTCTTCTCTTGGTATTATGGCAGTATTTTTACCCAAATATGGAATAGCAAACATCAGATACAACAAAATAAAAATCACATGAATATATGTATATTGTTATAAATATACCTATAAATGAATATTTACCATATATGTAGTTTCTGCGTCGTTGAGACTGATAATTTTCAGACCATATTTATCGGGTTTGTCCTTCATATATACTCGAAACTTACAGTTTCCTCGAAAACTTAGCAACTGTTCGTCCACAGTACAGTAATTACTAGGTATACGGGTGTCCCGAAAATAGGTACAAAGCTCTTGATGGGTGATAGGGGGGTCAAAAAAGAGTTTAAAGACAAATTTTTAGTAGGTGAAAGTTTACCCAATTTTCCGAGAAAATGGTATGAAAAAAAAAATTTTTTTTCACAAACCGGCAATACTGCGCTACTACGTTAAATAATTATTTCTGGCGGGAAATAATGATGCTGTCATGTAGATGTTTTTTCCGTAACACAAAAATGTCAAAATCTGACAATCAATTTCATTTTCAAATTTTGATTTTCCTTGATGCCAAATTTATTATACAGCTCTTCACGCAAAATTTTCCAATGTTATTTTCCATTTTTCTTAATTATTAGGCAAAAATTACCTACCGAAATTTTGGATTATAATTCTTAAAAGTCAAATAAATAATTTGAAACTAATTTCAAATGTTTTATTTAAAATTTTTAGTGAAAAAACCCCGATTTTTCAAGACGATTTTCTTGAAAATTGGAAAATTTTGACCTGACGAAATTTTGTCATTAGACCTAATTTTGACCCCCCTATCACCCATCGAGA
>JABRWK010000045.1:584946-597466 GCA_013372445.1 Hypothenemus hampei
AACCAATGTTGTTATAATTGGTACAATTGTACCAAACACGGTACAATTGAGAATTATTTGATACATTGATACCACAATGACAAATTTGGTACAATTTTCAAATTCGTTTTAATTTTTAATCATTTAAAAAGATTTTTTTAGATTTTTCGTCAATCTCATTGGTAAGTATTAGGAGTGTTGCTTTTACAGAGATATATATGTCTAGTTAAGTGAGATTTTAGTGCCAGTGTTGTTAAGTAGTGGTTGTGTGACTTTTGAGAGAGGGTAACTTGGCAACAAGGGCAGGTTAACCCGCCAATTTTAAGATCCATAAGCACTGTATGGATGGTACAGATTTAGATGAATAGTGTGCAATTTTGTGCAATTTTCAATTATGTTACTATGTTTTCAACCAAAGAAGTTTAATATGTATTTATTTTGAAGTTATTTTTATTTTTATCTTCGAGTGTGTGAGAAAAGGACTCGAAATAGAAAAAGGATTTAGAAAAATTGTTTATTTTAATGTTTACTTATGTAGTTGAATAAGCATTTATTACTCAATAAAATTTGAGTTTTGGAAAACTTGAAATTTGTTTTTCCCGCCATTTTGAATAACTTTTGATGTTGGTACAATTTAGTACAATATGGTACAATCACTCTCTAGAATCTGGTACAAAATTTTTTCAGGCTATAACAACCCTGCTTTTAACGAAACCGGTGTGGCCATTTGATAAAAGATTGTCGTGGGTACGGCGAAGTTGGGTTAGTTGGACTCAAAGTGTATCATAATTAATATTTGTGCATTAAATATAAATTGTGATCGTAAAAAGTAAGTACAAGCTTCTCATATTTTTTTTATCAATTTCAATCCAAAAGAAATTCTCTCAGATGGCGAATAAATTGCCTGAAAGGAAAGTTGCTGATATTTTATTGCAAGAAAATGCATCAATAACAAAATGGACGGAGGACGTATCCGATGAGGAGATAGATGTTGTTGAAGAACAGTCGGATCAAAGTGATCTTGGGAACTCCAGCGGAAATGAGGACTTGGGAGTCCATACAGGTGAGCTGGAAAAGACCAGTTTAGAGTCACATCTCCTTCATAGGAAAGCCCGACGGACATCAGTTTCTGAGTATCGTGGAAAATCCGGTTATATTTGGATGCTAAAAAACTCGAAGAAAAATTCAGGTAAGCAACAGAAAAGAAAAATTATCAGTTAAAATGGGCAAATATTTTCTAGACAGGTAAAGTAATAAAAGTTGTGCGATTCACTATTTGAGTTTATTAAAGATATTTAGAAAACACATTAACAAGAACAACTCATAAGCCAAGAAGTAACTTTCAAGATTTAAGAATGCATCATGCATACACGTGGATCATGACTGTTAAAACAATGGCCGATCATTTGAAAAGCCTTCCGAAATGGCCGGTCATTTCACAAACCTTCCAGTTGTTAATTACAATCAATATCAAAATATCACGTATAATATGAGTTCCACACTAGTGCTCAGTAATTCACGTGAATTCGTATTCACGAAAATACGTGTATTTACAATACACGTGTTCCTTCATGTCTTCAATTATACCCGTGTTTTTTTTCACGTGTTCACGGTGTTCTAGATATTTGAAGATTTGTTTTTTAATTACACGAAGATCCGTATTTTTATATACTTACGTAAAATGTTAAAATATTGTTAAAAATTAAATTGAATTTTTTCCAAAAAACAAATACCTGAATTTTAAATGAATTTGTTCCATATATTTGCCACTTACTATATGTATACACGTAAGTATATAAAAATACGGATCTTCGTGTGATTAAAATACACAAATCTTCAAACATTTAGAACATGTAATTCACGAGTAATCTGATGGACAATACTTCATTAGTTAAGGGTTAATAAAATAGCGGTACTCTTCTATTTACTTTGTTATTGTAACTCGGTTTTTGGTTACCCTGTATACATATTTTTACTGTCAAAAAAATTGCATGCGAAAATAAAAATTGATGTGTCCGAGGTTTCTTCTAAAAACAAACCCCTGAATTTTAAATAAAGTTGCCGAACTTTTGGTCCTGAGTGTATATGTTACCGTTAAAGTGTGAAATCCGTTATTTCATAGAATAACGAATTGGACCAGTTAAAGAATATAAAATTATTGGTTCCTATGATTTAACTAGTTATTCTATATATTATTAATTTAGTTATAGTAGTTATATAGTTATTCTATGAAATAACGATTTTCCAATCGTTAAAGTATTAACAATTGGGGGCGAAAGCTGTTTGAACCCGTTATAAAATAAATATTCTATTTTTTTGTATTATTTATTAATTAAGCTATCCATAATTCTAAATTTTTTTCTTACGAGACGTCAATTAATTTATAAAACCACTTATAAGGAAACCGCCCGAGGTGCCTCCCTCCGATTCTGATGAAATTTTGCACACTAATTGTAAGTAATTTTTAACTGTTTTATTTGGTCAAAAAATGAAAAAAAATTCTAAAAGGTTGAGAAATGCTTAGTATCAATGTTTCTTTTTTCACTTTAACGGTTTATCTTTAGTTATTTTATAGAATACCTAGATATTTCATAAAATAACTAGTTAAAGTTTGAAATGAAAAACACAATATACACTTTAACCGACGGGTTAAGGGTCTATTCTGTAAAAAAACTGTTAATATTAACAGACCGTTAAAAAGTTAACTCCCGTTAAATCAAAAATTGACAAATAACATAAACGATACAAAATGCCAATTTATGATTTAACGAGGGTTAACTTTCTAGCGGTCTGTTAATATTAACATATTCCTTACAGAATAGACCCTTTAGTCAGTTATTCTATGAAATAACTAGGTATTCTATGAAATACCTGAATTATACACTTTTAATGGTAACATATATATTATAAAGGTTGTCTCAGAAAAAAACGACCCGAATTATAGCTCGATTACACAGCTCAATAAAAAAAATTCTTTGTTCCTGGGTTTATTTTATGATTTTCTTGTTCATTAAGCACCAAAATGATGGAGAAACATCCATATCCCCCTGAAAGTTTTCTTATGTGATCAAAAAATCATTCATTCAATATTTAAGAAAATCTATGATTCTAATTTATTATATGTTGAAAAACCAAAACAAATATATTTTTATATTGCTTTTTTTAACTTTAGTTGTTGTATTAGTATACAAAATAATGGAAGAAAGTTTAGAAATGAACATTGGTACTCTTTCTTTTACAGTGTGTCTATTTAAGTTATGACCATATGCACAGAACTTTTTTGTTTTTAATGTTACAAAAAAGTTATTCTTTATAAAATGTTCTACATGTTTCAAAACCGAATATAAGATAAACAAATCTTAAAATAGATTAGTCGTATACGAGGTACGATAAGAAATATTAATTTTGTGTAAGAGTAAAGTACTTTAATTTTTAACAATATTACGAAAAGTATTGTTGCAACTTTAAAATGATGAAAAAATATCTATATTTTCCTGAAAGTTTGCTTTTATGATGAAGCAACCACAATTAAACCATAATACACCATTCTTATCTTTCACATGTCGAAAAACCAAAACAAATGTGTGTTTATATTGTTTTTATTAACTGTAGTTATTATATTAGTTATAATAATACGTTTGCGATATTGTTAAAAATAAAGGTACTTTACTCTTATATGAAATTCATATTTTTTCTGGTACCTCGTATTCCATCATTGGTTTCTCCATCATTTTTGGTAGTAATGAATAGAAAAATCATAAAATAAACCTAGACACAAAATTCATGTTGGCTTGTGTTATTTATGAACCGATTTTGATGAACTAAAAATCAAATAAAACGATATGGTTCAGATTACTAAATAACGTCGTTATAAGTTGATTTTTTAAAAACCCCAATTTCTTTTGCTTTAACTCTCAACTTTAGAATTTTAAATAGGACCATATATTTTTTTACATTTGTTAAGAGACATAATATTTTTTTGAAGCATGCTAGACCAAATTTCTAAAAATAATTCAAAAATTAATAATGAACTTATTGATATATTTGGAGCATATTTTCAAAATAATAAAAATTCTGGTGAAGCAGTAAGACTTTATTCTATACGCTTTCTCAATAGACAAGCATCTGATTTTTAACTAAATTTGATATTTTTTCAAAATTATCAAATAATAAAAAAACATAATGTATTAGACTAGAACCCAAAAAATTGAATGTTGCTAACTTTCAAATGTCAAATCAAAAAAAAATTAATGCCTACCCATAAAATTTAAAAATTTTTATTTTTTATTTAATGAAAAAATTGTTTTAAAACTAATTTGCCATACATCATTGAATTCAGAAAAATAATGTCTTAAAAAATGTAAAAAAATATACGTGGTCCTATTTAAAATTCTAAAGTTGACACCTGAAACAGAAGAAGTTGAAGTTTTTAAAAAATCAACTTATAACGACATTATTTAGTAGTCTGAACCATATCGATTTATTTAATTTTTAGTTCATCAAAATTGGTTCATAAATAATCGAGCTATAATTCGGGCCGTTTTTCTCTGAGACAATATGTATAAAAATTGTTAAATTTCAATCTCTTGTAGTTCCTCAATGATAACAGTGAGGATGTTTCTTCATAGGTACTTTTCGACTCAAAATAACTTCCACTATTCATTAGTAGAATAACTACCACACGTTATGACATACCATGTATATTACAAAAGTTGCAAAACTCGCCTTTTTATTGGGTAGTCAAAAATATTCATTATTATTTAGGTATAATACTTATATCCTAAGGTGGTCCAATAAACGACTATTTTTGTTTTTTCGCTCTCGTATGAAAATATATTAATTTAAAAGCTTTTAAGAGGCCTGACCAAAAATTACCTTCATTAAAAATTTTTTCTAAAAATTTATAAAATATTTAATTATCGACTTTTTTTGTTTTTATTTTTTTTCTCTCGTGACATTATTGCTTTTTACGGTCGAAAATATAAATTCTCTGAAAGTTTTAGATCAAAATTAATATTTTTAAAGGTTGCAAAAATACAAATTTTAATATGAAAAAACAAAAACGTGTAAATTAGGTCACTTAGAAAATTAAAGAACTTTTAAGCGATCTCCAAAAATATTAATATTGCCTTAAAATTAAAAAAAATCGATAATTAGTAATTTTACTAATTTTAAAGTCTTAAGCGACTTCTAATACCTTTTTACTGGAGCTAATTTTTGATCAGGGCTCTTAAAACCTGTTAAATTAACATACAGCCTGTCCAGTTTTCAATGGATCGCGGCTACATCTTGTTCCGCAAACCGTTCGAGATAGAAATTTGAAATAAAAAATACTATTATGAAATAAAGGTCTAGAATTTTATTAAAAATACTTTCGTTTTGAAAAATTCACTGCAAGAAGGCGCCCTAACAAATATTTTTAAAAAATTGCATTTTAATGTTACAAATCGATTTATGTGGTAATTACAGAATTTTCGTTTGAAGGTTTTTTTTCCATCTGTTTTAATAAGGGGAACAAAGAAGAAAATGATTTAAGAGATTTAGTGTAACGTGTCTTCAAAACTCTTAAAGCTTTTAATAAAGATATTAATGGCGAAAACCGCAAATCGAAATCATTAACCGTTTTTTATTTATAGCAAGTTTTGCAATAAAAGGTAAGTAGGCTTTGGAAAAAACAAAAGGTATCCATGATTTTGACAAATAAATGTCATATTAAATACTTTCATTTACAAACATAATTTAATTTATTTTATTCAAAAAGGGAACCTAATATCAAAAAAAACTTAATAGGTAAATAATATTATAGTTATAAACTTTTTTTTTTCGTCTTATAACTTTTATACTATTTTTTTCTGAATATTGTTGTACTTCTTTGAATAAAATAGATTAAGTTATGTGTATTAAAGGATTTAATATGACATTTATTTGTCAAAATCATCTTTTGTTTTTCTGCAAAGCCTACTTACCTTTTATTGCAACACTCGCTATAAATAAAAAACGGTTAATGATTTCGATTTGCGGTTTTCGCCATTAATATCTTTATTAAAAGCTTTACTTTTCCACGTATTGATAAATGCATCATTTCAATTGAAATTTCCAAGAAAAATTAAAAATAATGAAGCGGTGAAAAACTTACTTTTAACCGCCCCTCTAGGAGTACTAAGAAATAACTGAAGGGTGCATTTAGAAGCTGTTTAATTGCTTTTTAAAATATGCAAGAATTAAGGGTTTTGAAGATACGTTACATTAAATCTCTTAAGTCATTTTCTTCTTTGATCCCCTTATTAAGACAAATAGAAAAAAAAACCTTCAAACGAAAATTCTGTAATTACCACATAAATCGATTTCTAATATTAAAATGCATTTTTTTAAATATTTGTTAGGGCGCGCTCTTGCAGTGAATTTATCAAAATGAAAGTATTTTTAATAAAATACTATACTTTTATTTCGTAATAGCATTTTTTATTTTAAATTTCTATCTCGAACGGTTTGCAAGGTGTAGCCGCAATCCATCGAAAACCGGACAGGCGTATTTTTTGATGCGAGAGCGAAAAACAAAAATAGTCGTTTTTTGGACCATCCTATAATATCCTGTCTATATTTTCAAATACCATTTGTGAAATTATTAAAAAATGAATAACCCGTTGAGACAAATGATTAAAACTAATGAAATATTGATTGGGTATTGAAAATAATGGTACTCTTCTTTTATATTTTAGGCAATTTGCAATCTCAAAGTGACAATGAACATCCTGGTCCTACAAACGGAGCAGAAGACTGTAATACAATTGAAGAATTTTGGAGCATCCTTTTTAATGAATGCATAATAAATGTAATTGTCACACACACCAACCATAAAATTGAAGAGCACCGTGCTGATCTTATTGCGCGTGGCATAAATGTGCAAAGTTATCACCATCAAACAGAAGCTTGTGAAATTAAAGCATATATTGGACTATTGTATTATAGTGGACTGTGGAAAACTTCAAACGTCGATGACAATGTGTTATGGAGCAAAAAACAAGGTATAACATTTTACCGATGCGTCATGTCACTGAACAGATTTCGATTTTTGTCGAAGTCTATTCGATTTGATCAAAAATCGAATAGAGACGAAAACGACAAATTTGCCCCAATTCGTGAAATTTGGGATATATTTATTAAAAACTGCATGACCTACTACAATCCACACAAATTTTGCACTGTAGATGAGCAGCTACTTGGTTTCCGAGGCCGTTGTCCTTTTAGAGTTTTTATAAAATCAAAGCCTGTCAAATACGGATTAAAAATTGTGACACTGAATGACGCCACCACCTCCTACTTAATTTATGGCATTCCATATATAAGAAAAGAAAATTTTGTAGGATCTCTTGAAATTATTCCCCAAAAAATTTTTACAGATGTGACAATACCAATTCATGGAAGTAATCGAACGATTACCTGCGGCAGTTGGTTTACGTCAATAATGTTGATCGAAATGATGATGGATGCACCTTATAATTTGACGATTACTGGAACTCTGAAAAAGAATAAAAAAGAAATACCTAAGGAAATGAAAATCGCCTCCCAATCACCACCTGATACCAAATTTTGTTTTTCAAAGACAAAACGAATTAGTCTTTTGTCGTATACACCAAAACAACGTGAAATTGTATTAGTGGCATCTTCCTATTCAACGTCTACGAGGATTGTTGATGGAATACCTGAAATAATATTGCATTACAATGCTACGAAAGATGGCACAAACTGTTTCGACCAACTGTGCCGCGCCCACACAGTCAGTAGAAAGACAAACCGTTGGACCATGCGATTTTTTTATGGCATGCTAGACCAAGCTATTGTAAATGCACGTATTCTGCTGAAGTGCAAATTAATAAATGTAAATAAAGATCGTCCTCTACCAGCCACAGAGTGTCTCGAAACTATATATCGTTACCTCATCGTACCATATCTGCAAATACGTCAAACATGCCCATCATTGCGATTCGATATAAAGATAGGTATCTCTGGCATTTTAGATTCAGATAAAGAACTAGCCCAACCTTCCAATCGCACCTACCTGAAAAAAAGAAAGCGATGTACTCTATGCAAAGCCACCACTGATCGCAAAACTCGAGAAGTTTGCATGGCATGTGACCAACCAATGTGTGATAAACACCGAGCTTTTTACTGTATTAATTGTGCTGGATGTGACTAATAACTCGGCACAAAAATTAAAGGATATTAAAAAAATTCCAATTTTTTGGGTCTTTTTCAAAGGGCTGTAACTTGGTGAAAAATAATCGTAAGACAGATTCTAAAAAAGCAAATTAAAGCTTCAAGTTTCTAATTTTCACATCTTGAGTCCAAAAATTTTTAGCCAGCTGTTGAGTCATCTGAAGAAAGACATTTTTTTCAAATTATTGCTTGAATTTGGCACTTTTGCTAAAAATTATTTAAAATCAATGTAACGATGAATTTCTCATTTTTATTCAGTTTTTGAGGTTGAATATGCTTTTTTTGCAATAATTTAGTCATTCCGAGCACTATGAAAACAAAATCGCAGCAGTTTGAAATTTTGAGGGTATTTTTGAGATACATTAAGCTTAAAAACGTACAGTCAATATCCTTAGTTAATCCATTATAAGCAAAGATATACCAGGTTAATCGAATATCCGTAAATACTTCTTTTTCAATAAAAATTCTTGCATCCAAAAATTGTTTTGAATGAAAAACCAATAATTGCATCTTGTAGAGAAAACTTTGAAGTTTTCAAAGCCTTGGTTGAATTTTCTGTAATATCATTATTTCCTGAGTAATTCATTGTCAAAATCAGAATTGCTTTTTTTGCTATGAATGACGATAATTCAACCAAAAAAAAATCGTAGGAGGCTCATGGACAGGTCAAATTAAAGAGGATAAAATTCTCTAAAAGAGTTCTATGTTGAAACCACTGAAAAAAATTTATTGAAGTCCATCGACTTCTTCAAAGGCAAGCAATAATTTGAAAAAAAAATGTCTTCCAATGGATTTCTTCGGATGACTTAACACCCGGCGGTGATAAAAATTTTTGGACTCAAGATGTAAATATTAGAAACTTGAAGCTTCAATTTGCTTTTTTAGAATCTGCTCTACGATTATTTTTCACCAATTTACAGCCCTTTGAAAAAGATCCAAAAATTTGGAATTTTTTTAATATCCTTTAATTTTTGTGCCGAGTTTATATATTAAAAATTATAAATATTTAACCACTGTACTCGTACTTCTTATGCCAAAGTAACAAAAATTTCCATATTTTTGTAATAAAATTTCATTGATATTATTTTACCATTTTTTTTTATCACAGGTGACCATTTCATTTGTTTAAATATATTTATTTTTTAACGCCATATACAGGGTGTATCTAAATAAGGAAATATTTACAAAAATAGGAAATTGCACATTCTGTATCTTGGAAACGAGGCATTTTCCGACTTATGTTTATATGAACTATTTTTTACCAAAAAACCGCAACAATGACTAAAATATTTCGCACTGATTTAGATACACCTATACCTATTTGATAAAAAATTTGATATTTTTAAAATACATATCTATTTATATGCTTATCGTCGAAGTAGACGTGAAGGGTTCTAATCCACAAAAATTCGAAAATTGAGTTAGGACCATTTTTGAGATTGCAACAGTTCAATTTATCATTTGTAAAAGTTTTATTATATTTTATGCATAATAATCCAGTATTTTCTTAAATTTGTTAATAATTCTATCCCACATCTCTCCAAGGTGAATAGCGTATTTATTATTTAATTATAAAAATAATAAATAATCGCGTTATGATATAATAAATGTCCTAATATTGTTTTCAAATTTCAATTGTGCACCATTTATCAGTTAAAAATAATCACAAAAATAATGTTTTTTTTATGAACTATCTAATTTAAAATATCGTTTATTCAAAAAAAAGTTTTTGTGGGTTAGAACTCTTCACGTCTACGTCGACCTTATATCATTTATTTTTTAAAAACTTTAGTTATTGTATTTATTTTCTTATTTTTAGTATAGTTAGTTTTAGTATTTGTTTTTATTTTTTCAAACAGGCAACATTTGATATTAAAAATAGTGTCTGATATACAATTTTCATTTATCTATCCTTATTTTGTAAATTATTTATACCTTGCTTTATTTGTTATTAATATGTTTTAAAATTTAATTAGTAGTTTAACATAATTTAAAGGAACTATTTATTTATTTATTTATGTATTTATTGGGAAAAGTGCAATAAAATACTACCAACTGTAAATAAAAAAGGAAAAAGTAGACATTATTTCAGAAAATCTTAAGAATCCTAATATCCTTTTTTTTTTGCTGTTCAGTGTACATTATACAGTGTGGAAGTTTCGGATGGGACAATTCGTATTACTAGAACTCCGAGCATTTTCGGTCAAAATCGTTGGACCCATCGATATTTATCTTTGGATGTGTTTTTTTTGATGGTCAATCCATTTATACAGGGTGACTCAAAAATCAGATACGAATACCTATTTCATTTTCTCAAATGAAAACATGTATTTCTTATTTAATTTTTAAAATCTGTTGCAAATTTCAAACTTGTTTCATGTACCATGTCCTATACCTGCAGTGTTCCTGCAGGTATAGGACATAGTGTATAGTATAGTGTATACCTGCACTAAACAGTTATTAGGATATTGTTGTGAATACCAATTCTTTAGACGCTATGTTTATGGTACCCCGTCTCGATATGAACCATTTAGATAATAGTTATTCGGGGTCGTTTTGTTTTTTTCTTTTATTGTTTAAGGGGATTTCCAATTCTTGCTTAAGGACATAGTAGGTATGTGTAGGTACCTTAGTTATCAGTAGGGATGTAATTTGAACTTTTCCTTGAGGAGGGGGGTCCCCTTTTGGATATAAATACGACAACTTTTGTAATTAACGCTCTCTTACCCTCTAAATCTCGCTAAATTTACATAATTTCTATTAAGTATTTACACTACACCTTGATGACCACAATAATATTTACAATAACTAAGGCACCGAGCATTTGCGGCCAAAATCCTTTGACGCCTAAACTTACTCTTTTCAATGCCGACATTTTTTAATAGTCTTTTTTATCTTCTTTCCACCCCTTGAAGGATGCCATTTAAAAAAATGGCGATGACGTCATTGAGATAAAAGTGGAAGTGAAAATAAAAGATGACTATTAAAAAATGTTGGTATTGAAAAGAGTAAGTTTACGTGTCCGAGGAATTTGGCCGCAAATGCTCAATGTCTTAGTTATTGAAATGTGCGATCTTAGTTATTGACATGTTCAATCATAAATATCTCGGTAACTATTGAATTCAGGTGTAGAGCATGCTACATGAAACACATTTAGAATTTTAAGCAGATTTCAAACATGAAAAAAAAAAAAAAACGTTTTCATTTGAAAAAATGAAGTTGGTATTCGTACCCGGTTTTTGAGCCACTCTGTATAAATGGATTGACCATTTAAAAAAACTGCATCCAAAAATAAAAATCGATGGGTCCAAGGATTTTGACCGAAAATGCTCGGGATTTTAGTTATACGGATTGTTCGATCCAAAACTTCCACACTGTATGTATAAAGAGTATGTAGCAAAATTTTTACGATAAAAAAAAATAAAACTACGAAGCGGACGAACTTTTGAATAAAAAAGTGTATTTTCAGCACTTCTTGTTAATATATTTTTTTCTTAATATGTTGAAGTTCGACGCTGGATTTACCAATCTTTGATTTTAAACAACTTTGAACTTATTAAAGTTTAATGGTATTCAACAAGAAAACAAAAATTAGAGCAAGAAAAACTCTTTCTCCCCGTTGCTAACACAATTTTTTAGTTACAAAACATAAGTTTATATATACATATATATAACAAAAAAAATAGGAGAGAATAGGAGATATTTATATTTTGATTGGTGCGCCCAAATCGCTCTCCTATTTTTTTTGTTATATACAGGGTGGGTCTTAATTAATGGGACACAGAACGTAGGCATATTCTTCATGTAAAAATAATGCGATTTAACCAAATTTATGTTATACCAAAAGTCAATACTTACAAAGATACAGGGCGTCAAAGTTAAAAAAATAAATCACATTTTCTGCAATATCTTTCGATCGCCTCAACCAAATTTCATGAAATTTCGTATACGGAGGTTGTTTGACACAAGGAATTCAAATTTATTATTTATTTGATTGTTTCTCCTAGGGGGCGCCACAGGCAATCATTAGGACACACTTAAACCGTTGCAACTTTTTTGTGCTACCCTGTATACCATTTTGGACTAGAAAAATCCATTCTCCCATCCTTTTTGCTTAAAAAAGGTATACCTTATTGAAGTCGCTAGGAGCAATCCTTTCCCAGAAAAACGCATCTAAAGCTGGTGAAGCATAGAAATTTTAGGAGGACCAGAGTATTTTTTCTGACTTATCTTACTTTTTATTCGCAAAAATAAGGAAATAACAGTTGAAAGATTACAAGCTATTAATTTTGAGTCAAAATAGTCAATGTAATTCAAAGAAAAA
>JABRWK010000045.1:606362-616912 GCA_013372445.1 Hypothenemus hampei
TTTGTTTTTTGCGGATAAAAATATAAGATAGTCAGGTAAATTATCGTGGGGCTAATATTTCAAAAAAAATTTGGAGTGTTGCTAGATGTTAAAAATAGTAGTATTTAATATTTTGCAAATTGAAATCAAATTCTTGAAAAAAAAATCGATTAGTTTGGTTACATCGTTTTAAAATAACATTAATTTTTCAACTCCATCTTTTGTACATACATATAGTACATATAAAATTTACAAAATGACAATTGTTAACTCAAGGCGATCCGTGAATTGAAACTTAATTCTTACTTGAAAAATTAAGTCTGGTAGCCCAAGCAGCCGTTATTTACCTGAAAGTTAGCTCGGGAGTAAAAAAAATGACTCAAATAAATGACAGTTAGACATAAGATTAATTAAAGGATTTATTGTGTGATTACCCACAAGTTACCCCAAGAGTTAACTTGAACCTATAACTTTTGATTTAAAAAACATCTTGTACTACGGATTTTACAATTAAGGCCCAGGAGGTAATAAGGCCCACATTTGAAAATTCGCACTAAAATAATTTGATACATCATTTTCTACGCACACATGCGTTTAGTCGTTATAAATAATACGGTATGGATTCGTAGCCGTTAACGCCATTATCTTATCAATAACGAGCGATGTGTAATTGATACGACAGTAACTACCCTGTTTTATAAGACCCTCCTAACTTAAATATGCTATAAATATATTTTGTGGTTTAAAAAACAAAATAAAGTTTTCTATAAAATATGTATATCCAATATGAGTGATCACAGAAGTTAAACAAAGAGACGATAATTTTAAATTGCCAGAGAAAGGGTTTGTAAGAAGTCAAATATTTTTAAAATTATTGTTTTTTGTACTATTTGTTTAACTTTTATATTTTTAGTCCAATTAATGAGCTTTATAGAAAACTAGATTTTGTTCCTTTAAACCAAAAAATATATTATTTATTGCGTAATGAAGTTAGGTAGACCTTATTTACTTCAAGTACCTTACACCAACATCAAAATATGCTCCACGTTGACTAGGGAATTTGGAAAAGTTAGTTTTTAAAAATATAGTAACATAAGAGAAAAATTATCCAGGGTGTTTCCATTCATTCCATTATTAGAGACCGCCTATGAAGGGGCATTGACATTATGATTGTTTGCTGGTACTAGTCCCTTTTTTCCAATTAATAAGAATAGTGCAAACACGCATTAGTGCTAGTCTTTCATGATTAACTTTTCAGTGCTAGTGAAATACGTACTATCACGTGTTTACACTATCCTTATTAACTGGCAAGAAAGGACTAGTTCAAGCAAACATGCATAATGTCAATCCCCCGTAATGACAAATTGACAAAATGACAAAAATTCACGATCTATTTTTTCGATTTTTCCTCTTGTTTTAATAACTTTCTCGATTCTCCATTTGACAGAGCATTAGAATACAAAGTCATATTTATTTTCATCTCGTCATACAATAATGAATTTTCTGGTTGTCATTTCAGCGGTTTAAAAGTTGCTGACAACTCTTGTTCTGTCTGACGACAAATTACGGGGCACTTATCTTGCGCTAATTTTATTGAGGACATGATGATATTATTAGAAAGATGTCACATGACTGATATTTCTTTTAACTTCAAACTTTCTTCTTTACAGCCTCAATATTAAAACTGTTCGTATGAATGCTAAAAAGAACATATAAGGCGCTATCAGACTAGGCTGTTTTACCAATCGCTGCTAGCTGCTGCCTGCTAACAGCCACACCAATCAACGGCTGGTTTGGATTCACATTCTAATAATTTAATAATAATTTATAATTGTACTGAAAAGGAAAAATCAGGTTGCTGTAGCTGTTAGCAGCTAGCAGCGGCTGGTAGAACAATCTAGTCTGACTGCGCCCATAGCTACGTATATGTATATTGACATATATGGCAATATATGTATACGTAACTATATGCCAAAAACTTTGCATATTAATACGACTATCAAATCATTGGGGAATAAGTACTATGAATTCCCTACTTAATGTCTTCTATAGAAACTGCTTCAACTGCTTCTGACTTATATGTGATTTTCGATAGTCTTGCGACTGAAATAAAATGGGTTGTGTTAGTCCTTTTAATCTAGAAATTGAAAAGAGGAATCGCCATCCTTGTTTCAACCTGCAATTTAATTTCAATGCAAAACGTCTTTGATGAGCCAATTTCATTCTTTAATAGGAGGTCTTTAGTTTCTTGGTATAATCTTTATGGATAATTTTATTCAAATTTCTAAAATAGAAAATGAAATTCAATGTTAAAAATTTCGTATATTCTGTTTGTTAACTAATAATTAATTTTAGTTATTGTAAGCTTGATTATATTAAAAACCTCTTTTTATGAATTTTTAGCAAGATCAAACAGTAATATCGCTTTTATCGGTTTGGGACAAATGGGATCTCGAATGGTAAATAATTTAGTCAAACATGGACAAAAACCAAGGGTTTACGATGTGGTACCAGCAGCACTAGCAAGTGTAAATGGTAAATGGTAAAAAAGCCTATTTTATAAAATTTTCATTACATTTTATTTCTTTAGGGGCAATACCCTGTTCTTCAGCAGAGGAAGCGGTCGATGGAGCTAATGTTATTTTCACAATGTTACCTACTGGACAAGTGGTTAAAAATACCGTCTTAGGAGAAAAAGGAATTTTAAGGAAAATATCGAAGAACGCGTTATTGCTCGATTCCTCCACAATTGGACCACAAGTAAGTGATTAAAAGTAAGACTAGAAACTATAACTTTAAACCCATACCTAAAATAGTATCAATAATCAAATCTTGCAGTTAGACAACAATTAGTGCTACAGTCATTTATGGCTTTATCATAGAGCATGAAACACATTTGATTTTACCAAAAATTTGAATTTCTGACCTACAGAAAACTTACTATTTTGAGGTAGGGTCAGACAACCCAGCTAAGACATTCAAATTGGTTTACACTGTGTCCAGCTTCAACAGCTAACAGCTGAAGATAAAAATGGAAACTATTTGCTATAAATAATATAAATAATTTAAATGTTAAAAATATATCTATTTTTAACACTTAAATATTCATCCATGGAACTAGATTATTCTCGCTCATGTTCACTAACTTGTAGACTCTGGAAAATAACAAAAAGTGTACGTGTTCATCTCTAACTTGTTTATCTAAAGATTGAATAGAGCCAGTATCCTTTTAAGAATAGTTAGTAACAAATTAGACTTGAGATTATGAGTCATTTACAAAATAACTTGTTTCAATCAAGATTGTCTCTAACTTTACAATATTTTAGATAGCTAGAGAAGTTTTCGAGGCTGCTAAAGCTAAAAATATACGCTTTTTAGACACTCCAGTATCTGGAGGTGTGTTAGGAGCTGAAGCTGGCACCCTTTGTTTCATGGTAGGTGGACTAGAGAAGGACTGTAAAGAAGTAGAACCCATTTTGTTACATATGGGTGCAAGAGTGTTTTATTGCGGTGAATCGGGTGCTGGTCAAATTACAAAACTTTGTAATAATTTAATTTTCGGTAAGTAATTTAAATTATTCAGAGCTTTTGCAGTAATGAAACATGGACCTTTTTTAGGAGTAACAATGGTTGGAACTGCTGAAGCTATGAATTTAGGAATTAAACTTGGACTAGATTCTAAGGTTCTAACAGATGTAATTAATGTATCAACTGGACGATCCTTTACTTCAGAACTTTATCATCCAGTACCTGGAACCAGGGAGAATGCTCCTGCAACCAAGAACTATGACGGTGGATTTTCAGTTGAACTTATTGCCAAAGATTTAGGTAATAAAACATTGTATGTTAAAAAGAGTCATTCTTTAACTTTATGTATTATCAGGTTTAGCGAGTGAAGCGGCTTTAAGTATTAACGCTCCTGTGTTCCTGGCAAGTGCTTCCCATCAACTCTTTAGAACCATGAACACATATGGCCTGGGAAAAAAAGACTTTTCTGTAATATATAAATTTCTAGAAGGAGTTGTCAATAAAAATTAAAAACAAACTACATTAATTAAATTAAGATATTTTTTCATTTAGTTCAATCGAGTAAAAAGGTTTTATAAAGGTTTTCATGAGATTCATTGGAAAATTTCGGAATAAATGGTATTTTCACTATCTGAGTATAACCTTCTGATTCGTCAGGTTCCTGGTAGTTCTTTCTATATCCAAATATAATGATATCACTAACAACGGCATGTGATGGATCAATAATTTCTCGAAACTTATTATTATGTCTCATCTGATCAAAACTTGTATTCATCACAAAACATCTAACATCGGCACTGTGTTTCTTTGCTTCTTCAATGAACCGTTGACGAGATTCTTTATCCCCATTAGTATTGTCAATAACAACATTTTTATTTTGCTTAAGATTGTCCCTCATAACTTGAATACATTTTTGCCAAGAACCTAATTGATCACGACTAACATGAATATACCCATGTGGTAGAAGAACAGATTTAACGAAAAAACTTTTGCCTGCTCCAGGCCCTCCTACCATAAGAATAATATTCAATTTATTATAAACAATATCTGGGTAGTCTAAGTGAGATATCACGATTCTAGGATCAAATTCAGGCATTTTGAATGGAGCAGTTCTTTGTTTTAAAAAGTATTCTTCAGGTGTATAGAATTTGATACCTGAAAAGTTAAAAATTGTAAAATTATGTACTTTTTATAATAATATTTACCTATATTTAAGGCAAATAGTCTATCTGCGCTAGAGTGATCTCTACTACGCTTTGGAGCCCAATTCTTTTCACGTCCTGCTGCATCTCCTACATAAAATGAATTTTCCATATCAACTTCTAACCCGTCATTTCTATTTTTGATTAAGGCTTCCCACATGGCAGTTCTAGGTTTCCTATAAGCTTTCCTACCCAAGGATACAAAGACTTGTATAGGGACATTAAGAGCTTTATAAATGTTATAAATCTTCTGCTTGAAGTCGTTTATTTTGACTGTATTAGTGCCTACTCCACTTTGATTAGTGAAAAACACGAGCTTATGCCCTTGTTCTGCTAATTTTTTAAGTTGCTTTGGTACTTCACTGAAATTCCATGTCCAATCATCTTGATTCTTTGGAAACTTTGCTCCCGATTTGGTTTTTATGATGGTACCATCGATATCGAAACCTGCAATGTATGCTTTGGCTTTACAATTAGCAGAAGTAAATATTAACAGTTCTTTATTATCAATTTCGTCCCATATTCCCTTATTATTAGTTGTATCCGTATAAAACAATGGGAAATTCAGCTTTAACTTTTTTAATTTTGGCTCGTTGCTTTCTGCCTCTTGTTTATTATTATCAACTGGTTCAGGATCAAAAATAACTTCAAATTTATGCCTTCCCAGGGCAACTTCAATAATATCCTTATAACCAATAGTGTATTTCAGATTTTTCGTAAGGGCTAAACCATTGCAACCTGATATAGCTTTCCCTAATGGCTTTATAATTACATTATTTTCTATAGTGTTGGAGGTACACTGAATTTGTTCTTTGGAAATGTTGATATCTTTTATTTGGGTTTCCTTGTTTCTGCCTAGAATAACTGGAATCAGATGAGGTAAAGTTATATGGATATTGTTGTCCAAATTTCTTAAATAACAACGAGAACTTGACATATTTTTAAAAAATCGGGAATAAATAAATTGAAAAAAGTTTTCTGGTAGAAAAACATGTAAACAAACTTAACCTTAATCCTACAGGTGTTAAAATATACAGTGCTTTCAATATTGATTGTAAGCCACGTGACTTTCTGAAAGTCAGCAACCCGCAATACACCATTGGTGGAACTACGAAAAATTGTATAACCTCAATTTATGTTACTGATAGTGTAGCTATAATGCATTTATTAATATAAAATGATACTACGTTCACAAAAAAGTCTACTACTCCATTAATATCACTTGAAACCAAGCATAACTTCGAACTTTTCAAGCCAAAATTTGTAAACAAACAGAAAATAAATGACACGACTGAATTTTTAACATAAAAATTACTAAAATCTAGTGATTTCCCTAGCAGTGTCGCCGAACTTCCAGTCACGTGGCTTACAATCATTATTGAAAACACTGTAGGAAATTAAAGTCCGTTCGCGTTAAGAATAGACCGTTGGAAACCATAGGGCTTAAAAATACGGCTCTGTGATTGGCTTAAAAATAAGTCCGATTTACAGCATGTAAATATTGGCCATGGTAATCAAAATTTACGTATTATTTACTGTACCTGACTACAAAGTTTGTTATGACTTTTTCTCTTGTACTTTTCGATTTGATGTTTAAGTAATAACATACGGATCATGATTGGCCATTTCTATTTAAAATATTCTAAAAAGTGAAAATATCGACATATTTTACAGTGTAAGTCAGGTCGGTTTAGCTCCACCCACCAGTCTATTCTTAACGCGAACGGACTTTAGCACATGCTACAGACATGGAAAATCAAAAGCTAGCCTGGGAGATATAATGGTACAGACAGAGAACATACTATAACTAATATCAGAACTGACAAAGATCATATCTTTTACAGCCAGCTCGTTTCGTACATTGTTGCCAGATATTCATCAATTTAAGATTTTTAAATAAAAAAACTTGCATCTAGACTTTCATGGCCAATGTTGCTCTAGTAAGCAGAAAATACAGTACAATACGCAAAAAATAGAACAAAAAACAGACTTTTTTTTGGAACTTTTTCTTATTTATGACAAATTGGGTATTATTTCGTATCTAAAAAAAAAGTTTGAAAACGAAATTAAATAACACTTTTTAATAAAATGTCATGTAAACGCCTGGCAGGAGGACCCGTTTAATTAAATTAGATGAAGAAAACATCAATGCCCATTCCTAAATCGCCTAAACATAGGCAACTGAGAAGACAAAGCTGGAGTGAGGGAACGAAAATTTCAACGCGGGAAATTATGATTGTAGGATTAGCCAGGAAGAAAAAAAAATTTCAATACAAAGTTTCCGCTAGAAAAAAAGTGGTCTAGAAGATGACCAAATAAGAAAAAAGAATTGATGTCAGAGAGAAGAGTATAAATGGGGTCAGGAGAAAAACCAAACAAATTAATTAATTTTACATTTTCGTGCAGCGAAGTGCTGTGCACGGTAGCGGGAAAGTGGAAATGTTATAAGAGGGATCTATTAGAATTTTGTGGAACCCGTGATTTCACTAATCAAAAGTATATTATAGGTTGTGTTAGAATTATTTGGAAGCATTTCTTGTCTAACCCTTCCTTATTAACCCTTCTTCTGTAACTTTCAGTCTCTTAAACCAAATAATTTAATTTATTTGAAATTCACAAAAACGCATGAGTTTATTACTTGCCCCTAGGTATTCCTAATAATTGAATGTCCGCATAAACATGTTTGAGCCTTACCGCGATTTTAGAAAGCGTAAAGATCGCGTTAATATTACAAAAAGAACAATAAATAGCTTATATTTTATTTTAAAAAATATCGGTCTCACAGAACGACGTTACAGGAACTTTGCTCCGCTAACACGTTACAGGTTAAGACGATGTTAAAGTCTTTACCAAAATAGCATTAAAAGTAATTCATTTTCGTACTATACAAGGTTATTCAAATTCAATGCTCACCATTGGGATTCCGAAAACCAAAAAAGATACGAGGTCGCTTAAATTGGGTCAAAGTTGCGCATTTTCTAGCTTAGTTAAAAGGTGGGAACTAATGTTATTTATTAATTTTGTGTTCTAATATTTGCAGTAATAGTATTAAATAGTAATTGAAAAATACCTACTGGAAATTTTTCAATTAAAACTCTAAAAAGAAAACGTGCTAATGTTTTAATTATTACCCTTGAAGAATGGCATAAATGCAATTGCAAAATAGTTTCAACTCTATTTGATGAATAAGTAAAATAGTATGGCAATACGTAATACCTTGGGTGCAATATTTGAATGACATTTTTTTTTAAATTCTTTATAAACCCTGGCAGTTCTTAAAAATGTTTTGTATTTCAAGTCCTGACAGCTTATAACTCTAATATTCTTTAGAACCGTTTTAATAATCGCTCTTCGAAGGAGGACTTAAGACAGCTTCAACCAAGTCTCTAATACCCATTTCGCAAACCTGAATAATAGTTCATTGGAATCGAACGACTATTAATAACAAAGAGGTATTATTGGGCACTAAAAGGGGTACTTGAGTAGTGACTATTAATGGGGCCTTTAAACAATTCAAATCAATTTAATGGAAGATAGCAACAGATCAATTCTATTTCATTTTTAGCAATATGGACGATATACTTCGTTGTAAAAATAAGTACTTTGGGGATGAATTTTCACCAGCTTCATCAAGAGAAAATTATGAATGATTGAGAACACATGCCATTCGATTTAAAACTTAATTAACAAAACTATTTCTTTAAGATGGAAGCCCAAACTTAAAAAATAATAGAAAAATTGGTATTCATGAAATCATAATTTGGTTACGTAATAAATTTCTTCCATTTGATGTTTTGTTCTCTAATATTCAAATTATTTATTTATTTACAACCTTTCATAAGATTATTTGAAAACTTTTCCTTCGAATGATTTTGATCAAAATGGGAAAATGTGTTGGAAACGCAAAATACACAAGCAAACTTCTATTTCAATCAAAACGTAATTTAATTGTAAGTATTGATACACGTTTTTTACTTGTATGTATGTACATCTTTCAGATAAACGAATGTCAGAAATAATATTTTTTTTGTGCAGGCAAATTACAAATTTCAAAAATGAAATCAATCATTGCTTGACATCTCAACTGTTAAAGGACTTAACAAAGAATGAGGAACGCGGTAAGTATCATTTCCATGATATTTAAAAGCCTTTTTTATTTCATTTTTAATAATGAACAATAACTTAAAGGCCGCCTGATACAAGACTAATTTTAGTGCTAAATTTATTATTAAATTTTTACTACTAAAATCTGCAACCAGTCAATATCATGCTGATTGGTCAGGAACAGCATGATAATTAATAATTTAATTAATAAAAAAAAGAATTTATTTTAATTTAATTTTATTTTTTATTTATTTTTTTTTAATTTATCATTAAAATTAGTCCTGTGTCAGAAGGTTTAATTTTTTTGACAGCAAACTGACATGTATATTTGCATTTATTATTATGGCAATTAAGAGCAATTTAAATGAATATTATTCAATTGGCCAACAATGCAGAAAACTTTGAAGTCCTATAACTCCTTAAAAATTTGAAATCGAACATATGTTTATATAAAGTTTTTTCTCAAAATTACTTCACATTTTAGTTATCGCAGTTTTGTCGAGAACTAATAAATGACCCTGTATAGTAGGTGCGGTGAGGTATGGAGGAGGAAATATCAAATTGTAGGGTTGTTTCTCTGAAAATGGTGTGAGGGTCCATTCTATCACACAAAAGAAAATATGAATAAAGAAATTTACTTGGAAATACTTGAAACTGTTATACTGCCCTATATTGAAATGAATATGCCTTTAAAGTGGATTTATCAGCATATATCAGGATCACTAAGCATATAATAAAGTCGTTAAACAATAATTCGTAACTATCAAATTGATGTTCTGCCTTAGCTTGTTAATCACCGGCTTTGAATCCAATAGAAAATCTTTTGAAACTCTTTAAACCTAGTATTGCTACTAAAAACTAAGAAGATTCTGTAAGAACAAAACAAAAAAGATTGGTAATCTAAACCAGTCGACATATGCAGAAAACTAATAAACTCCATGCCACGTTGATGCAAATTTTTGATTAGGAACAAAAGACATTTTACAAAGTACTAGTATTAATTTTTAATATTACTAATAAGCGTTCGTTTTAGAATTAGTACTGTTTTTTGGTCTAATCTTTAAAGCATTGAAAATTACACTTTTATTGTCAACACCAAATTTCATAAATGAACATGCCTTCATCGTCAATATTTTCTGTAACATCAACATTAAGGATTTTCGTTTCTTTAGTTCAAAAATGGGGATCTGCATTCCTAATAAAATAAAGTAGGTAATATAACAATTAATATATGATGTAAATAATATAGAATTTTTGTATAAAATCCGCCACTCTTATTATTTTGATTATAGCTATACCGGGTGAGCCACGAAGGTGGCTCGCTCTTATAACTTTTTTGTTTTTAAAGTTAGAAAGTTGAAATTTGGAGGGAAGTCATATGAGAATAGAGTCGATTGATTGACAATAATGACGTTTATCTAACACTTCCGGTTTAACCGGAAATGACCTCAATTTTCGATTTTTAAATGTAATGCCCTATATATTTTTACTTTTTTGGAATCTAGAGACCATTTTTAATCTAAAAATGTATCATTTGAAAAAAAAAATTTTTTTTTGCAGTTTTTTTGTGTCGAGCTACACCACTGAGGTATACATATTACGCACAATTTTAGGTCAAAATCATAGGGAAAAATACTAATTTATACTCTATTCTCATATGACTTCCCTCCAAATTTCAACTTTCTAACTTTAAAAACAAAAAAGTTATAAGGGTGAGCCACCTTCGTGGCTCACCCG
>JABRWK010000045.1:649822-663413 GCA_013372445.1 Hypothenemus hampei
AGCTTTAGATGCGTTTTACTCGGAAACCGTTGCTCCTAGCGACTTCAAAGCGGTATACTTTTTTTAAGCAAAAAAGATAGGAGAATCGATTTTTGTAGTCCAAAATGGCATACAGGGTAACACAAAAAAGTTGTAATGGTTTAAAGGGGTCGAAATCGTCGCCGGTGGCGCCCTCTAGAAGATGCACTCAAATCGACCACAAATTTGAATTCCTCATCCTAAACAACCCCTGTATACAGAATTTCATGAAATTATTATGAAGCAGTCAAAAGTTATTAAAAAAAATAGAATTTAGTTTTTCAACTTTGACGCCCTGTATCTTGAAAACTAAACGACTTAGAGCAAATGTTCATATGAACTTATACACTTATTTTACCATGCCCTATTCATTTCCAGGAGATTGCCCACATTTTTGGAAACACCCTGTGTATTGTTTACTTATGGCAACTTAAGGCCGATATCGTACCGTGAAAATTGACAATACCAACTTATACATTATTCGCAAGCAGACTGGTGGCAATCATATTGCTTAACTATTGCTAGTTGCTAGTTGCTAGTTACCAGTTGCCGGTTGCTTATTGCTCCAGTATGAGAGCTGCCTAACAAATAAGTTTTGAATGCAATAATTTTATATTCTAAAGTTCATAAAATTTCTGGAAAATGGGTGAACTGCATGAGCCTATTTAGAAAACGATGACGGACTGTTTTTCCGTATATTCTCGATTGACTTGTTCATCTACATTCTCAGATGTTAAACCGTGTTCACATTGGAGTAACATTCAGCAACTTATTCCAACTTTTTGTTGGAAGAAGTTGTCGCATGTTCACATTCATTAAAATTTTTAAATCAAAAATAGAATATCACAAGTACAACATAATACAACACAATTGTATAACATATTCCAACCAAAAATAAACTTTTTGTGTAGCAATGAGTAGCATTATGTTGTAGTACGTCGCTCTATTGTGGACAAACCTTCACGGTTGGTCTTCTACTCCTTTTTTTCCCATAGACGTTTGTGTACTTTCAATCAAGAATTTCTGTCATTTTGTTATATTTTAATTTTTTTCGATTTTTACTGCATTTTTTGGCCTCCACTCAAATCTAATATGTTTTGGTAGACAATGTTAAAGGTCGAGATAAAAGAAATTGATTTATTGCAACGAATAAATTTACCATAAAAAGCGTAATAAATATTTTATTTTTTGCAAATTATGTAACTATTTTGTTTGCTTGATAGGTATATGCATTACATAAACATTAACTGTGTCACCGGTTTCCTGCCGTTTATTTGACAAAGTTTTTATTAATTTACTTAATATTTTTCAAATTCCAATAGTTCGGAATATTAAAGGCTCGTTCTCACAGTGAGATTACAACGTGAAAGTAAGCCTAACGGCATTAACGCCTTCACACTATCATCGTCTGAACTGTTAGGCACCATGCTTTCAATATTTTTGCCTAAGAAACAAGGAAATTCACACTCTCCTTATCGGTCCTGCGTCAATCTCATAACACTTCGATATTAATACAGCTGAAAGAATATTTTGTCAGAGGGAGATCAGATCTGGCTTAACTCATCACGATACTGTCAATATGTCACACCAGTGACATGTCTCATATGTTTTCATTGTTAAAATGGTCTGAGTATTTGTGATTGACAGTATGATATAATTTTTGCAGCAATGTTGCATTGGTTTTTGTTTGTACTCGTTTTAAATCCCATAAATTTATCACTTTTTCGCTTCTGTTAATGGTATCATAAACCATATAATATTCTTGAGTCCTGTTTATAACTCCCTTTAACATCACTGACAATGAGTGATATATCTACTACATGGGAAACTGTGTATCTTTTCTTTCGTTTTTCAAGGTACATTTAACATCTTTGTGAAAAAGCAGAAATTCTCAAACTGTGGCACGTAATTCTTGAAAGGATGGTATGCAATCATATAGTTAGATGTTAATATATTCTCGAGCAAATGCATTTTGCTTCTTTGAAAATAAGCCATTAATATCCATTGGATATAAAGGGTTCGAGAACCGCTGCAATGATTATAAAAGACTTAAGTGCTATGAAATCGATGTCACGTATTATCGAGACATTAGATGCCGTAATATTACTGTCGCCGTGTGAACGAGCTTCAATTATAATGACTAAAAGTGAACGAAAATATATAATTTAATATTGGTTTCACTGGTTTCAACAATATAAACGAAACTATGTTATTGTTTGCTTAACCATATTATCTTATATTATTTACTGATAATAAACCATTCCAAATGGTAGTAGTTATCTAAAAACAAATTTAAGACTTAAAGATAATGTACATGCATATTACATTTTCATGGAATATATTTTTGGCGAACATGTTAATATAATAATATAGGTTGTAGCTTATGATCATGAATTTATTATATTTCATGTATTCGAAAATGACCGGACAATTTCCTGTTTTTAAATAATTAATTACGACTTCTAAATTTGATTTCATAAGACATTATTATTGCTAAATTCTATAAATAAAATCTTGTATTTCAGTTTCCAGATATATACCAACCATACATAACGACTACAACTGTAAGTTTTCCAAAAATGAGAAATGCAATGTAAAGTGGGCTGTAAAGGATTGGAAAATTGATGAAACATCTTCCAGGACAAGGGAATTTATTGATGACAATAGATGGGAGGGTAAATATATTTTTTTCCAATTGTATTACATTATTAAATTCGATATACGAGGTAAGCGCCAAAGTTTCTGACTTGATTCTGTTCCAAATGAGATAGAAATGAATCAATTGAGTTACTTTTCAATAGAGGAATGTTCATGTATTCACGCATTCACTGTTGGCCTTACAGATTTTTTCATATGAAGTTTAGTTTATATGGACATGATCTATTTATCTAAAATATGTATTTCCAGTGTCATACTATATCCTTTTTTTTATATGTTTCTATATTTTTCAATTTTTATTTATATTCTAAGAATTAAGTTAATTTTTGTTAAGTATTCCTGCACTGATATTTAACCGTTTTCAAAAAATTTGGTTTTTTTTAACGTCTATGTTGAAAACAATTTTTTAAATGGGATATTCTTGGCTCTTTTCATAATTCGATTTATTATTTCAGAAAATTAAAAAATCGTTAATTACACAAAAAGCTGGAAGAATAAGTATAGGAACTTCTAATAGATATAAATTCAGAATGAAATTAAAAATAAAGATATACATAAATAGGACGCTCTATTTGAAGTTTTTCTTTTTGACTTGTTGTTCGCTGGAATAAAAACTATTCATAGCTATTAGTCTACTATTTCTGACTAACACCTCAAGAAAATTTTATAAAGATGCCTTTGAAAATAGCTAAGAATTTAACATCTTGAAAAATCGTATTTTAATAGACATTTTTCAAAAAAATATTTCGATTAGGACTAACTGTAGGAAAATTTGCTTAATGTTTAGAATTTAAAAATGCAAAAACGTAGAAAAGTTACTTTTAAGAAGAGAGCAAGGGAATTGACTTTCGGTAAAATTGGAAGTAGTGTAACGTTGAAAATATTTTTGATAAATAGATCGTATCCGTATTACCGAAATCTCAGAATGTAATAAATTGATACTACAAAAATTTCTAATGAATCAGATATGTGAAGAATTCTGTGTAGTCCCACTATATTTCGATATATTTTTCGCATCTTCAGGATAACGTTTTAATATCATTTGAAAAGTACTGTGAAGCTTACAATTTTCCAAACCTCTCAAAATTTGTCCTCGAAGCTGTTTTTTAAATTCGAAAATAAATAATAATTACTGAGGGCAAGATTTGGGCTATAAAGTGGGTGAACAAGTTCTTCAAAACTACAGTTATTTAAAACAACTAAGCAATGGTGGCTTTATAGACTAAAGTATTGTCATGCAAAACAATTGGCCTCAACATTCCACACCTTCTCTCTTTGATCTAATCTCGTAATTTAGACAGTAACATAGAGTGGAGTGGTATTATTCTTTCACAGTGTTGTTATTTTTGTTAAAATTAAGGAAAATCCTCTGTAAATCCTAGAAAATTATTGCCATAATATTTTTCTTCAATTAAACCACCCTTGCTTTCCTTGGTCGTTTTTCGTTTGGTCCGAGTCGTGTAACAATGGATTAAAGAAACTCTTCATCATGCGCCAAACTAATCCAAATATTGGTAGATGCAATGTGCGATAGTATAAGAAAGATTACATATAACTCATAATTCTTCTACCTTCTAAACGTCGATCTTACAACGTCTATTCGACCAATATCCAATGAATAACTTGTTCATAGCTCAATATCGATAGTTTTCCCGTGGAAACGAAAGCTTTTTGCCTGGTCTTTTACAATGAAAAGTGAAATGAAAGAAATACAATTTAATAACAGCTTTACATTTGATTTCGAATATTGCAAAAAACAGTATTGCACTAACAAATAAACAATTATTGCTAAGCAACTGAGCGAATTACGAATTTAAAATTTTTCCATAGCTCCACAAAACTTATTGTAGTGTCGATATTATATATCTTTTGCTATGGTATCGATATTTTTATCATTTTTGGAATATGATCAAACTGATACCTTTGGGAGTTTATCTCGTCACTTTTTTCATTAATTTCTTAATTGAAGTAGGAATCATTACTATTATAGTAGGTTATCTTAAAACAGTTTAATGTTTTATGCATAAACTAATGTTTTATAGCAATGTGTTTAAAGTTATATTCAATTCAGATGTACGTTAAAAGTTAGTCTTTTAACTTCCAGACAGTTTAGATTTCGATACTTTGTGGCAACCAAAAATTTATATGTCAAAAGGTCTAATTTAATAAAAACTGTTTGAATCACTATTAGCGCTAATGTTAGAATTAGATAATACCTGATAATAATAAATTAACGAATTATTTCAGATATCCCTGTTGTGCTAATTACAAATCGATCTAACGAGTTTCAAAATAGATTTCATTTGGAAAATGCAGAGCGAATTGGATTTTCTGTTAGAGCATCAGGATCGGTCGAAGTATTTTTATGTACTGGATGGAATCCGCAAAATTATCCATGTTATTATTTTTCTATTGATATACGAGAAATTCAGTTTTCTAAATTAACTGCTCTAACTGATTTACAAAACAAAAATGTGCCTTTAGAATACGCACAGGTAAAGAAGTTGCAAAATAGTGATTCAAATATAAGTAATCCAAAATAAATATTTTACAGGTTGCTTCTAATGTAATATCTGACGTTGAATGGAGAAGTTTTGAAATTAGAGTTGAAGAAGGGAATGTAACACTCATTGATAAAAACAATATGGATCGTGTATTGATCAATCATGTCGACTCTGATCCAATGAAACCTTTATACTTTTTAATGAGAAGTTCTGAACGGAGTTTGTGGAAAGTTATTGAGAGTTTGTTTCTATTTACAGTAAATTCAGATCCCTTTAATTAGACAGTTAATGTTTTAGATCACTTTATGTATACAGAAACCAGTCAAATATCAAGATTAGGACCTAAAATGCAAAGTAACTTTAAAGACTTTTGTTTATCGATGTTAGTGTCAACCTGCAGTTACTGTCGAATGACATTTTTCTATATGAATGGAACTATTAGGCATGAATTAAATTCAATCTCACCTACTGTAAGCCTAACTCATATTAACTGCTGAATTACTATGAATTTCTTTTTTTTTTAGAATAAAACTTGGACTGAAATTAAGTTGAAACAAGAAAATATCCAATTGAAACGATTTAATTTATTTGTTCAAACTGAATTTGTAAATGAACCAAATGGTGAAAGTAAAGGATGGTGGGCTTATGATGATGTTAGAATTTGCAACGAAAATGGTAAATATTAAAATTATTTTTTTTAATCAATCTTTGTACTATATGTATACTCTATTATTTTTTTGCTTTCTGAATATCAAGATTTTCGTCGAAAATGAGCTGAGCATATTTCTGATATTATTTCACGAAATATTGGGTCAAATTCTCTTTTAAAGGTTCCTAAGATCAGCTCGAATATTTCGAGTCAAAAGGCTACGTATGAAGTTACATGGCAATGCCCTCGTTCTTGCGAATGGCGTCGAAACGACATTCCTATTTAATATCCGGATCTTTTTTTTTATATTTTGATGCAAATTTTTCGCATTGGGATGATGAATCCTTTTATTCTCGAACTCTTTGTTTAATATTTTCATATGACTAACTTTTATTATAAACCTACAAATACTAAGTCTCCATTATTAGAAAAAATTATCTCTTTAGATGTTTTACGCAAAATGTCAATTATTCTTGTCGTATAAATAATCAAGCGCGGTTTAATAGACATTCGGAGATCATCCCAACCATGCGTACAGTTGATATTGAATCGTTCATCATCAGTCATCCTACGCTGAATGACGAGCTGACGAGCTCGATCAACTTTTTTGGTGTTTTAACATTGCAATTTTCTTTTAATACGACTTTTGTAATTTTTGTTTTGACTCGAATCAATATAAATATGTTGTTCTCCTGTCTGACCCTCAACAAATAAAATTTTACCAGAACAAAGACATCATCGAAACAGTTTTAAATTAGGGAAATTTCTACCTTATCGATCCGTTAAATGTCCCCGATAAGTCACTCCCATATCATTTTTTTATTTACTCATTCGATATAGAAAAAAAATAGTGTAACTACAATTTCTGAACAAAATCAGTTAATGGATATTTATTTATCCGAAATCAATTGATTTTGAAAAACCTTCTGACCTTAAAGTACCCAACATCGTTGTGACTCAAGGTTAAACAATAATTAGTGTGTCGAAAAAGGCTTGCGACTAAACCTGTGATGCCTAATTTGAACATCTGTTGTACATCTTAAAAGTTGTTCCTGTAATATTATCTTCTCACGCCCCCTAGTAGCATGGTCGAGCCACATTGCACCACGGGTCTATGCGAGAAGATCTGTGATTGCATATCATAAATCATAGATAAGAAATGTATATGTCTAAGTTCGTCTTTGGCGTAAAATCGTCAAAATAAATATGTGCAGCGCAACCCAGTTCGTGAAATTACGGATTCTGAGAAATCAGAATAGTATTGATTATATTAACAATTAAAAGAGTAAAATAAAAATATTTTAGAGAAAATGAATTTGTCTTTTCTCTGTGAACAAGAAATTGAAGAAGTCACGTAAATTATTTTTAATAAAATTTGTACTTAAAATTCACTTGTTCTTGTTAATAAATATGCAAAATAATTGAAAACATTTCATCAACTTATTAAAACTTTATTTAATATTTATGAGGGTTATCACGTAGCGATGAGCATCCACGTTTTCAACATTTTTGAAATTTAAGGGTTAACTCTTGACTTATTTTATTTCGATTAATGCAAATACAAAGTTGTTCTCCTTTTTAGTTTATCTTTTTCGGATGAGTTAATAAAGAAACATAAAATAAAACGATTTTTCTACGAAACAAATTTCTTCCTTAGAGGTTGTAATAGATTCGATGATACTTATAACAAGTTGGGTGGAAAAAAGATTTTATGAAAATAGATAACTTATTTTGTACTCATTTTTTATATTAATCAGGGTATTCAAAAATTATTTTCACATACTAAAGAACGATTTTACAATTTTTGTATAGTTTGTTAGGTATGTATGAATACATATGTATAACTGGTTAAATTTTTGAGTTTGAACTTCAGATCATCGTTTAAACAGAGTTTGTAGTATACCTTAAGTGGCATTTAAAGAAGTGATTCTACATAAAGAGTATTAAAAGATTTTATATAAATCTAGGTCCGTAAATAGTAGGTCGAGGAGAGCTACTGCCTTTTAACTATAGCGTTCAAAAAGAAAAGATCTAGCAGGCGAAAATGGTGAATTGAAAAAAAAAATTCCAGCGTCAAATAGACGTATTCTATTATAAAAAATGTTGTATTTCAAAAAGACCGCGTAAATGTCTATTAATTTGGAAGTCCAATCTTTCAGAAACTAAAAAAAATACAAAGATGAATCAAAAATGAATTTATAACTGAGACTCTAAATAATATTTTTGTATTTTTTTATAATTGTTAGTTTCAGTTTTCAATTTTGGTTTTCGAGTGATAATCATAAATTTAATATATCGTCGATCCACTGCCAAAACAACGAATGTAAATATTTTTAATGGCATATTATGTCATATTACTATCCAAATACCACCTTTTTTAAACATTTCATATTCTAAACAGTATCGCAACACTTGCAAATAAATAAAAAACGAAGAACATTTCAACAATTGAAAGGCATATTGGAATAACGTGATAAGCAACACATTTTGAAAAAATTATTTTATTGGTCCTTTCCATCAAGTAGCATCATATTAAGGTGCACCATAAAGAATTTGAGTACTCCTTAACTTACTGCGTTACCAGCGACCAAAATATATGAAACAAATATGTAGTTTTAAAGGCAACTGTCAAATTTCAATATCCAATATCTCCATTTTTTATTTTGAGGCTTATCATGTTATTCCAATATGTCCTTTAATTATTAAAAGTAACTTCCTCCACCTTGAAAGATATACTTTTACACTAAATAATAGTATCTAATAAACAGAAAAATTTGTGGAGCAGATTAGAGCTGGAGTCTCATTTACAAATAATTACGTAAAATTTTATCTTATTTTACAATTTAATTAATTATCGACAATTTAGTCTTCATCACTAGCTTCATTAATCACCACCGGAGTTTTACTTTTTCGAAAATTTAAATAAACGATAACATGTTTTTGTTTTTAACAAAATGTCAGTGTTGCATTTTTCTATTTTGTCAGTTAACGTGAAGTATAAAAATGCTAGCAATAAATCCATTTTGGATGACTTTATGAAAGAGCGAAAAAACTATACTATAGGTATACCTATAACCATGTGATATTTAAAATACCTATTAAAAGTATTATTACTAGTTGGTGTTTGTTTTATTATTTTATGCGCGTTATTTTATGGTCGGGTAGAATAGTATTAAGTAGGGAACCGTTTGGAGTAAAATAAACAAAATGATTAATAATTGAAGTTAGCAGTTTTACACTGTTAGCTGATAATATGTTGAAATTAACAAAAACTTTATTTTTAATTAGTTCAGTTATTTTGAGTTTGCCATAAAGCCATGCTTTTTGTTATTAAGTCTAGGACAATTTTTATTTCACGATTTCATAGATAATTTGAGTGAACATTATTTTTGAATAGAAGGCTTTTTACGACAATGCTAACAGTAGGAAAACGCAAAAAAGAAATAAGTTTATAAAATTTAAGGCGCTCACTCTACAAATGATTTTGCTCGAAAACTGTTAAGGCCGCCATAGACGTCGTTTTTTTTACTGTTTTAACCGACGGGTAAGTCGGTTGGAACGACCAAGCCAAAAAACTGTCAAAAATTGTCATGATTAAATTATCAAGTTTTTCAACACATTTTTTTTAACGTGTTATGGCGTTAAACAATTACAATTTTTGAAAGTTTTTTGGTTTGTTTGTTCCAATCCGTCGGTTAAAACAGTTAAAGAAAAATGACATCTATGCGACCTTTAGTTGTGTTAATGTTTAATAAGAGCGTATTTTTAATATAAAAAAGAAGAAAAAATTGTACTCATCAAGGTCAAAAGTGTAAAGAACCCCTCCTGCTAGTTTGAACCGTGAATCCGTGATGATATATATGTTTTGTTATTGTAGAAACTAACAATTAACAGTGGTAGCACTTGTACCAAAATTGAAACCTAAATCTCAAATGGTTTATAAAAGTTAATCAGAAATCTTTGTTTGGATGCTATCTGTAAAAGGTTGTAGTAGTTCTCTTAGGTAACATTTACAAATATAGACGTCAACTTTTTTTATATTTTCTTAAGTAGCATCTCTAATCAGAAGCAAACCTGTCAAACCTAAGATTAAATAAATAAGTATTCTAAAGACAATGTTTTTAAAAGCAACTTTGGAAAAAATCGCTGTTAAAAATGAAAAAGTTACATAAATATCGATAGTTAATGTCTTAAGTTACTGATATTCAATACTGTACAATAAAACAAAATAAACTGACTTTATTAGATTCAAAATTAAGTAATCTACGTGTTACCAAATTTAAAATTTTCTCAAAATTCCAGATATTTTTCAATCAAAAATTAATTTTAGCTTTATTTACAATACAAGAAGCTACAATAACTTTTTTTTTATTTCGTATTCAGAATAGCCTTACAATTGTCTTATCTAATTTCAAAGTACTGTTAGTAAAAAGGCCAACCTTTAAATAACCTTTCAAATAACTAGGGCTGAAGAGTGGATTTATTTTTTAAATCTAATAAAGCGATCAATTTTAATTGATATAATTGCTTCTTCTCAATTGTTAATCTAGAGAATAGGTAGATAAAGTCACAAACTATGATGCGACCTACCGTTTTAAAAGAAATAATTAAATAAAAATTTCGCTCTTAAATAAGACACTGGATCCTTTCAATTCCCTATATGTTGAACGACAAAAACTTTCAAATATCGAAAAAAAAAAGAGCTAAAAAAATGTAAATGTAAGAATTATGGTCAAGTTATTACTTGTCCTATAAAATGATAAAGAATAGAAGAAATAATTGAATGAAAATAAAAAAAAGGTTCCATTAATATATCATTTATTCCTCAAAATTGTGAGAAAATACATTGAATATAAGAACATTTATAATACATATATTCATATTCTTATTCTTTTCAATTGAAAAATTATAATAGGACATGGTTGTTTTATAATTCAGAGAGAGTACGAAAATAATTGATTTCCAACATTAAAGACTAATTGAATTTTGAATTCATTTATAGAAGATATTGTTATGAAAATACATTTATTTAAGGAACATTAAAATACTGTTTTAATAGATGTTCCACCGATTATTCGTCTACTAGGTCTGTAAGATCATTGATCTGTTTTACGTCTTCATTAATGTTAACGTAAACTTTTCCTGCACGGGTCCAGCAATTCGTAAATCCGACTACTCGACGTACTTTACGGAAGAAAATCAGATTCTCATATACCAAATGTTCGAACATCGAAATTTTGGTACCTTTAAACAATCGTTTTGAATTGAAGATGTCATTTCGAACCCAACGGTTCAAGAAAGATACAAGTAGTGGGCGACCACCATGACTTTCGCGAATCGGTCCCAAGCGATAACAGTAATTTATATCGTTAGGGGTGATGTGAATACTTAAATGTTTCTTGATCAGATCGCAAAATTCATAGCGGGAACGATGCGGTGTCTCTTTACTCTCGGGAATTCCGTGCACAACTATATTATTTGCAAGTAAATACTGCTTCACATCTAATAGTTTCTTATCGATTTTCTCAATTGCCGTTCGTAAATCGTTGATTTCTTTTAAAGCATGCGATTGAAACGCGTTCAATCGCTTCATGCATTCTTCGACATTCATCGGGACACTTTTACCCACCGTATCCTCCTCCTTGTTTCCCAACAGTTCATTTTTCAGTTCCTCTAAACCGCTTTGCAAACTTTCCTCCAGTTGTTCCACACGGGACATCAACCCTTTGCTCTCTCCCGATAAGATTGAGGATTTAGAGCAACTCGCCGAGGCATTAACACTTTTCAAATTTAACCGAGTCATTGTGAAGTTATTCTGTTCAAAATAGAAACTGCTTGTTGAAAGAACCACGTGTCCACGTTTATTAAGTAAGAAAGTTGTATGATTGAAGGACGGCGTTCGTTGTTCGAAAACAAAAATAAAACTGAAATAGGAAAGGTAAAAATGGGCCTTGAGTTTCGCAGCTTGCGGCCCGCGCCTCCTATCTTCATGAGCGCCCTGAAAATATCGATTTTTTGACGAACGTTTTTGATTGGCGTCGTCCATAGAAACAGTATAAGTGGGGAGATGCTTTTAATGGAAAGGCGGATTCGGCTTTTTCGCTTCCTGTTAACAAGTTGCCTGCAAATTTTACTTTAGCAGGTACACAATTGTAAATATTACAGTATAATCCAAAAGTAACCATATAAAAATACTCTTTTTAAACTCACAGTGGAAATAAAATAAAACAGTTTGGCAATTTACTAGAAATACTTTTGTAGAATGGATAAAAGAGCAATAGTACAAATTTTTGAAAAATAAAATATAAGCGATATTCATAAAAAGTTCAATTCAAACCGTAACAGATATACAAAAAAAATTTTTGATTAACTGACTCGTAAACTTTAAATTTTCTAAATAATATGAAAAATTAAAAAGAATATTATTGTGAGATTTGGTAACTGAAAGATTGTTTTATTTATAACCGAAACGACTTAGACAGGTATATACAACGTCGAAGAAGGTAGAGCACTTGTTGCATGCTGTGTAAGGTGTCTTAATTCCGTATTATTCCGTTTACGGGGTTTCTTGTTTATTATGAAACATAGAAAGATGAGGTTTTCGGTATCGTGTTATTTTCTTGAAAAACAAAAGATATCTTTATCAGGTTTTTTCTGGTACTCGTTGTTTTTGAAATACAAGGCGATTACGAAACTTTGTCATTTCTCTAAACTCCTTTCTTATCCTAATTCTCCGATAACTTATCGAATAGGCCAAAACTATTTCTTATAGATCTTTCAACGTAAAAGCCAGTAGCGTACTCGGTGTTTTCCCAAAATCAATATAAAATAATAGAACATTTGAGCAATGCCGTACCGTTACAAATTCACAAGCAAACCCTTTATTCTTTTAAATGTTTTATGTACAATCAGAATTACGTACGAAATCTATTTGAAATATATCGGAAATCAGTTTGAATAATTTGTACTTACTTTATTCCTATTTAAACATTTTTAGTTATTTTTTCTATAATTCCATGTTCTGCAAATAAAAATTTGTTGAAATGGTAGAAATTATATTTTCCAGATTATTATAAGAAATTGTTATGAAAAGTTATTGATTTTTAAAAAGCTGTCGTAAAAACGAATTCAACAGGTAGAAAATATACCGATTCTTCAATCTACTTATTAGGTGTGAGCCGAAGTTCCGTATTGTTGAAAAAAATGTTACCAATTGATTAACTAATGATACAGATTGTTTCGTAAAAAACGGCCCGAACTATAACTATTTAGGTTATTTATGAACCGATTTTGATGATCTAAAAATCAAATGAAATGATATTGTTTAAACTACTAAATAACGTCAAAGCTGATTTTCTTTAGACTCAACTTCTGCTTTAGGTGTTTACTTTAAAATTTTAAATAGAACCATATATTTTTTACATTATTCAATAGACATTATTTTTCTGAATTCAATGATATATGACAATTTCATTTTAAAACAAATTTTATATTAAAAAAATTAAAAACTTAAAAATGAAATACGTACTCTATGTTCTTATGACAAGTATAAATTTGACAGGTATTGTCAATTAGGTGGCATATAAAAGGCAACTCGGCACATGCGTGTGACTATACAACTTTAAACTTAAATATCTCATCGAAAAGAAAACGTATAACAAAAATCGACAATGTATTTTGAGAATTAAGAACGCTATACAAAAAAATTACCAGCTTTCGGCATTCACCAGAGGCAGAGGTACGATTGTCCTTTTTTTCATTC
>JABRWK010000045.1:663443-688723 GCA_013372445.1 Hypothenemus hampei
CTTTGTAAAAAAATTCTTGACAAAAAAATCTTTTTTTTTCGTTTTTTAAAATGGTAGGGTAAAATGTAAACTGCTGCTACATTTCGATTATGAAGGGAACAAATATCACCATATTTTGCTATTAAAGTTCGATTTGACTTTCCTAAAGACAAGTAAATGAAAATATGGCAATAAAACCATTTCCATTATCATATAGCATGCATTCTCAAAAAATGAAATGAACATCAATTCTGTTCTACTGCAGTGCTTACAATAATAATTCAATAAAAGAAGAAAATGGAAAAAAAGACAATAGAATTCTTACTAGTTACTAACATAATAAGTAATTTTTCACAATTAATTGGTTCAATGTTACTTTTTTTTGGCATGGTTCACATTCCCCCACTAACAGTATTTTATGCCAAATGATATCACACAAGAACTATACATATGAGCAAATCAAATAGTCCATGTGTGACATTCGGCTTATAAAAGATATTACGGAAAAGAACATTATGCATGTACCTACCTACTTACTTTGCGAATGTGAGGCATACTGATGCCAAAACATGACTTCTGTCAACACGACGAAATTTTACGAGAAAATTTTTTTGCCCTAGCCTATGAGGATATGTGAACACTCAAACGACTTAAAAAAAAAAGATACTCTCAAAAGCAACCGATGGCGATACTTTATTTAAGCATGGTCAATTTTAAATTGGGGGAAGTTGGCATGGAGTTCACATCACTTCACTTTATTCTTTTTATTAAAAAGCTTTCAAAAAAGTGCTTAATAATATCTTAATTAAAGTCTTTTAGAACAAATCGTTTTAAAAGTATCTTCAAACAACGAAAACAGAAAATTTCAGTTTTTTCCGGCGTCTACAAAAAAGTGGAAATTAAAACATGTTTTCGTTATTTTATTGAGCATCAAATTGTCTTTAATTTACTTTGACATTTTAATCAACTTCATATTTATTACCGTTTCCGAGAATACTATAGTTAGACATAAATTTTTGAAACCCTGTATTTACATCTACTAAATGTTTCACTCAATATTCATTTTTTCAGAGGTCAAAGGAACCTATTTGAAATTAAATCAAAGTTTTGCTCCAGACGACACTAGTGTAGCAGATATATTTTGTCAATTAGTTAAAAAACCGAATTTCCGACCAGATTCTTTGGAATACGACGAGATACAGGGTATTCAATAATGCTTCGATTTAACGCTTTTATACGCTGATTGTATCTTTTACCGTAACGGTAGATAATCTTTTTACAGATTTTCCTCCTGTAGATGTGTCTAGTAACGATACAAGCATAACCCTAAAGTGGATCGAAGAGGATCCTGATCATTATTTGACATACTTTATTCACTATCAAGTAATTAAGAATTAACTTTCAAATTAAAATTTAATTATATCCATTTTTTTTGCAGGGAAATGATTTTTGCTCAGCTGAAAATGAATATTCATTACGTTTAGCATCCGGAGGATTTTTAACCACGAAACACAATGAAGTGACTATAAGTCGTCTGGTTCCATTTACGACATATAATATAACTTTGTCGTCAGTTTTACATGAAAAAGACCTTTTTTTTGAACGTTCAAACTTTAGAAAGTGGTAAGCATTAGATTATAGTACAGAGCGAACTCTAATTAATCTCCATCTTTTAATAGTAGTGTATGTCAGATTTTATTAAAATTTATACATATAAATATCTATTCAAAGAATAGGTGAACTGTTACACTGTGTAACACTATTATTGAATCTGGGTAAAAACCATTATCGTTAAAATGTTTAAATCTAAACATTGTTTTTGTCAGTAAAAAATAATAGAAAAATTACAAAAATTGCGACTTTTAGGCTATTTTAACATTTTTTTTGATTATACATATAAATCAATTTTAATATAAAACAGCATGGTTATAAAGAAATGTTTTTTACTTACCAAAAAATTGACAAAGAAAATATTAAAAATAAACTTGTTTTCTGGCTTTTCTATCAAAAATTTTGATCGCTCTCGCCAACAAGATTCCAAATGTAGTATTTAATTTAAGGTTTTTTTTTGTTCATGGTCAATTAAAACAAATATGTTTTCATCAGAAATCACAAACCAATCATTTTTTTTACATTTCCTGTTATTAAAAGTAACCAATATTGGCATTTTTAAGAAACAAGTCTAGTACATTTAGTCTAGCTGTACGACTTTCATTTAACAGTATTCTAATGCATCAGATATCAAAGTAGATGTTGCATAGAGTGCATTAAGGTGAGGAAAAATTGAACTTTCACATAAAATTTTTTTGGAAAAGTCACTTCTTAAATTGCGTTTTTATACTATACTTTCAATCATTTTCCTCAATACTAAAGTGTTTTACAAGATTGTGGAATGAAAAGGAGTACTGGGTGGGGTAGCTAATGTGGTTTTAGTGTATTTGTGGAAATTCATCGGAAATTTTTTTTTTCATTTAACTCTTTCCTTTTTTTAACCAGAACTGACCTACTCGTGCACTCTCCTTACCTTCTTTTCAAACTCTCTTTTCAGTGGAGTCCTTTTTTTAATTTCAGTTTAGGTTAAGTTAGATAAAATTAAAAAAGGAAATCCCACTGAAAAGAAAGCTTGAAAAAAATAAGTGTAGAGATAAATCAGTTCTGGTTAAAAAAACTTAAAAATAGTTAGATCAAAAGAAAATTTCATAAATTTCCAAAAAAACACTAAAACCACGTTAGTTACACCACGCCGCACCATTTTAACTTCACAGTACTGTAAGACATTTTCATATTGAGGAAAATTATTGTAATTAGTATAAAAATTCAATTTGAGAAGTAATTTTTCCAAAAAAATTTTACGGAAAAATTCAATTTTACCTCATCTTAGTCCTCATCAGTCAAGGGAAGATCTACTTTGATATCTGATGCATTAAAGTACTGTAAAACGAAAAACCTGTAAGTACACTAAATGTACTAGAACCTAACAAATATTAATGATTACAGAAATAAAGTTTAAAAACAATTAATGTTCTTTTTAGATATATTGAAGTATAATTAATCAGAAAATTATAACTTTTACCCAGATACAAACAAAAAATTAGACTTTGTTATACAGTGTAATAGAAAATAAATATGGCTTTTTCGTTTTGATTTGTTGAAATGTTGGAGTCTGTTACAATAAGTTTTGTATGAACTTGTATGCTCGCCAAAAGCACTTAACTCGAGATGATAAATAGCGCGATATACATTTATGCTAATTTTTTTAGTTTTCAAACAACAGAACACTTTTTTATGAAAAAAATTTAATTAGTAGTATAATTTAGTTGAAGTAAAAGCACTGATAAAGTAAAATTACTAATACTCGGGTTGAGGAAGATCATTCATAAAGATTTTGTTTTGAAAGAACAACAATAGACAAAGTGATCTCGTCTATCGAAACACGTCTTGTAAACTATTCGAATAGCTCTAGACCAAAATGTGATATAAGACGTGTTGCGAATGGTCATCAGAGTACGCTTAAGAATTTGAAAAACTGACTATATGGTTCCTTTACTCCAATTTTAAGGTAGTTAAAATAGAATTTTAATTCCAAAGAGACGGGCAATTGATGATAGTACATCAATTTGAACATTAAAAACATAAGTTCTTAAATATTATTTGAGATTTCAGGTAGAAGTTTCGCGTTCTCAACACAAGTCTAGCTCAAGAACATATTTGCTCAACTATTTAATTTTGGAATTTCGTTATTACTTTCCGATGAAATTAATATTTTCCAAATGAATAATAACAGTAAAATTGGAGTTCTTGGAAAGCCTACAAAATTTGTTTTTCAGGCTATCATGGTTCAGGGGCGTAATAAGGAATTAACATGTAGCCTGAGTTACTGATAAGTACCCTTAAATGTATTTTTTTCAAGTTGGACTAAGTTATTGGTAACTATTTTGTTAACTTGAACGATAATGCTTGACATAATAATAATAATAATATTAATACCGTGGATATCTACCTTAATGTTTATGTCATGCATCTCTATTATTGCCTCCTGATATAAACCCTTTGGATATATTCTTATATGCTCTTCCAGATAGTTCCTATTAAAAAATATTACACTCAAAATAACCTATAGTTATTTGGGAAAAATTGCAAAAGATTCCCCAAGATTGATCTCATAAAGCTACAATATAAACATTGTGACTAGTTACATACATTGATAGAATAAATTTAAAAATTTATTGAAACCTTGATATGATAATATAAATATATTATTTTTATTTTTATATTATTATTGATATAATTTACATCCTACTATCATGTTGATGTAAAACTTTGGGAGTTTCTTCTATTTGATAACTTGCATGTTTGTATTTCAATTCAAACAAAGAATATTTCTGAACTTCGAGTCTAGTTTTTTACTGCAACTGTCAAGCGATTTCATTTATCAATTTCCATCATAAAAATAGTTTAATTTTAGATTTAGACTTTAAAACATGTACAATAGACTCTCAAAACTAATTAAAACATACCCTCGTTACTACTTCGATTTCTTTATCTATTGTTGAAGGATTTAAATAAAATAATACAACGTACATACTTTAGATCAGGAATGGGCAACCTTTCTTCACAACGGGTCAATTACAAAAAATTTTGTGCGAGTCGCATATAAGAAACGTATAACAGTAAAGATTAAACAAAAATTATATCTTTATTAACAAAATGAACAAAATAACATCTTTTTAAAAAAATAACATAACTAAATAGTATACAATACTATATTTAGTATTTTTTTTAACAAATAGAAGAAAGAATATTATATATATATTTAAAAAGTCAAAAAATAGATCATTGATGGCCCACACAGAAAAGTAAATTGGGCCGCGGATTGCTCTTCCCTGCTTTAGATGAAAGCAAACAAAATTTATTAAATTGTTATTAATCAAACTTTTTTATCTGGAAAAAATTCTGTTTGCTTATGTTGTTTAACTAACTTATGCCCGTTTGCACGGGTAACAATTAAGCCTCGCTTAACGTTAGGCTACCCTTAAATTAACGTGACACCAGTCAATATGCGATGTATCACTTAAAATTTGCCTAAACTCGGCTTAACAAAAGCCGCACTTTTCGTTAGCTTAATATCCGTTTAGCTGTTATGGTAACTGTCAATAGTCGGGTGACATTTAATATAATTATTATTAAATTATCCTGTTATGAGACAGTAATAATTTACGATTGATGCTTAACATAAGAGCTAAGCTCAGATTAAGCCGAGGAAAAGTGCGGCTTATTTTAAGCGGAGCCTAGGCAAATTTTAAGTGACGCATCGGACACTGACTGGTGTCATTTTAATTTAAGGGTAATCCAACGTTCAGTGATACTTAAGTGTCATCCGTTCAAACGGCCATTAAATATACTGCACTATCATTATAATGAACACCGTTAATAGTGAACTATTCCATACAGTGAACACAAAAAATTATACACTAAGTATTCTGTAGAATGAACAACCCCCACGAAATAATGAACAATTTATTTTCATGCTAAAACAAGGTAAGACATCTTTGTTTTAGAAAATAATAAAGCACTTATTCACCATTAAATTACCGCTAAGAAGGGTTATTTTGTAGTCCAACGTAATTTTAGTGATAGAATCTTATTTACAGAATGGCGCAAATAAGTTTAACAAAACAGCATAACCAAACAAAAATAACATTGTTATTTGACAAAAAAGTTCTAGGTCAAAATACGCTTTAAGAAAAATTGTATATTTTATATAAAATAAAATTATTCTCTTAGTTCGAAAATAATGAACAAACTATGTATTATAGGAAACATCGATGTGCATTAATTAATTTAGTATATCGGGAGTCTACTTATTGTATTATATTTAAGTTATTTAAAATAAGTAAAGTGAAATAGTTTGTTTCATATATTTTTTTTGTTTCTAAATAACTTCACTTAATGATTTTAATACTCTATCAATAGAAATAAGTCTACAATTATTTGATTCATTCATTTCTTTTAATGTTTCTTGTCCTTCGGAATTGTTTTCTTTCTTTTTCAATTGCATATTCAACTTTATCTAACAAGGGAACGTTTCGAGGCGTGACTTGCAGATCGTAAAGAAACTTTGTACACTTATAGTACTATAAAAAATAATCGACACGGTATTTTTTTTATCTGCAATCGTCAAGGTTTAAGAGGTGAAATTCACCCCCAAAGTTTCGTCAATTTTTCGCTTTTTGCCGATACCTTTTGATCCAGATGACTTAGAGCAATGGGACAAAAAGCAAAATGTTGGTCTTTCAATTTTCTATCGGCCTGTCAAGGTCCAGAAAAACTATGTTTTTGTTGTCCCCGTTTTTTACTTATGTTGAATTTTTTTAACCATTTTTTACTATTTCACAGACAAAACACTGCTGAAAACAATGGTCCAGATCAGAATTCGAAATTATGTCTGTAACTAAAGTTACAATAATTATCTGACATATGAAGAGTTTAAATATTATGGTCAATAACAATTAGTTAACTGCTTTAATGATAATTTCCTCAATACAAGTAATTAGTTATATCCATTTAACACTTTTTATTACACCTAAATATGAGAACAACGATATATAAAGAGAGTTTTTACAAGAAATTTTATGTTAATGTTCATATGGTGTGGTGGTTCATACACTCCTATTTTATACTACACAATGTTGATCAAGCCAGTAAATATAGTAAATTTATTATTAATAACTTTCAAAGCACTAAATCCTCCAAACACACCAATGACCGAGAAAAAACGAACAATAGCTAAGGAACTGGAAGACATTATTACACGAACATCTAATGATATCACTGACTTCGGAGAAAAACGACATAAGTATTCAAAACTTAATGGTTCATTTCCTGGAGCACGCAAGTATCTGAACTAAAATCGCTATCATCTAAATATCTTTGAATTTCTCCTCCATCTTCTATAATTCTTGCTTCGTGCTCCTCCAACGGATTATCAAATTCGAGAGAATCTTGTATTTCAAATTCCCAAGATATATCACTGACTTCGGAGAAAAACGACATAAGTCAAATGAATTTCCTATTTACTTATGTAAAATGTTTCTAATGTTTCTAATTATTTCTGGTAACTGTATTTTATAGAGCTATACAAAATGCATTGTCGATTTTTATTACACGTTTTTTTTTTCGCTGAAATATTCACGTTTGAACTTGTACGATCTCCCGTCTCTACCGAGATGCTTTTCATAATGTACCTGTCAAATTAAGATTTGTCAAATATGCTACTGACAAAATTTCTGTAACTAGTGTTATATGCAAAACAAACAACCTTTAACCCTATTTTACGTTCTCTTTTCCTTTCATTAAAATCTTATGTGTAAAGAAATTTTATCAATACTGTATTTGACTAAGTTTTATATTTGGCAGGTATATGGTACGTTTATGAAAGACAGCTCAGAATAGATACGAGACCGTACAACTCCAAACTTCTCAGCGAAAAAAAATTGCGTAATAAAAATCAACAATGCATTATCCAGGCGAAAAATGGCACTATAAAATACAGTCACCAGAAATAATTAAATTTAGTTACTCTAAGATCTATTTCTCTATTTCTAGATATAAGATCTTGAAATAGGTCAAAAACAACATTTTTAGATCATTTAGATTTAAATATTTCAAAATTATAACGTGATGGAACAATTCGCGGTCGAATTTGCAATACAAATTCTATAAGAAACGCCTATTTGCATTTTAAGGATAAAATCTTCATAAACTAGTGGTGGTTGTAAACTCTTATCATTTGTTACAGCTCTAACATATTCCTGGCCTAACTTGAAATGGAAAAAGTGACTTTTGCCAAGATTTTTCTGTAACATAAGGTTTTAAAGAACCCCACACCAAAAACTAATTTATGGTTATATCTTTTATACAAATTGTTATTATTGTGGTTCCTTTTTCATTACTCTTAATGATACTTGTGTAACAATTTTTGCAATAAAATAGTTGTGTTAAACGAATTACGCTCTAGTTCATCGACTGTATTAATAGAGTAACTTAGATGGCATGTAACTCACGAAAATAGAACCATTATCGCTTGTAAACAACAGTGTGGGAGGGTGAACAAAGTTGGGCAATGCTTAACTGCACAGACAGGTTTTGGCTAGTTAAAAATTGTTAAACCTAAAACTGTCTAATTAAAATAATGCGCTAAATGTTTTATGAAAAATATTGCCACCGGTATGACAATTTTGAAGAAGTAGTAGTTGAAAAATTGGTGTCAGTCATCTAAGCGGAATTTGAGTTTCTATAATGAATCAAGTAATTAACATTTTTTTTCCATAAGTAATGGCTTTAGCTAACGACCACCTGACGCGTTTATACATGTAAGAAAGGTTGACACTCATAAATAAGAACAACGTAACTTGTTAATGACATTTAATTATTTTCCTATAAAAAAGTTGCAAATATAGAGTATTTTTAAATAAACTTGAAAGATTTTGAGGGGTGATTGCTGAGGTTTTTTTGTGAAAAAAAGTCGATATAAAAATAGGTACGAAAACGCTTCATTTCTAAGATACAGGGTGTTTAATATTCCATTTTTTTAAATATTTTAAATACATTTTGAGATATTGACATGGAATTTGAAACACACTACGGCAGAATAAATGTACATTTCCTAAAGTAAACAGAACATTTCCTTGTACATCCTTAATGTACATTCCTCGTACATTAAGTTTTTATGTTTATTATTATCTACGCTTGTACATATAAATATAATATAATATACTCAATATAAAATATCGCTATCGAAACGAAGCAAATTAGATTGATATGACATAAAAACAACTTAGAAATGAAATTAAATGATGTTGATGACAATTATTTAAATGACAATAATAATAATAATACTAATGGTGATAGTGATAATAACTTTAACTTTTAAGCGTTAAACGTCATAAAAAATGTTATGCCGAAAAATAGAAAACAAATTTTTCAAAATTAAAAAAAAAATAGAAAGAAAAGTTTCCCCATTTTGGGATTTGTATCAATCAACTCACAGTAAATGAAAGTTTTTTTTTGAAAAAAAAAATAAAAAATGGCGAACTTTGAAAAATGTCTGTTTTTATTGGAAAAACTCAAAAATTTTATAAAAGACGACTTGTAATATTTTGATCGTATTTTTTTTTGTAAAGAGCATTTAAAAACGAACTATTTAAAAAAAGCGACTCATTTGGATAATTTTTTAAAGAGTTAAGACTATTTGAAAAAAAACACCATTTTTTTGAACAAGTCATAACTTATTTCTGGTTGAGCAAAAAAATGTCAAAAAAATCTCGAAAAGGTATTTAGTAGAGTACTACACATATAACGTATTAAAATTTCTGCCAAAACAAAAGGGGTGGGGTTCAAAAGTGGTCGATTTGGCATGGAATATATGGCATATATCGAACAAAAGTAGAGAAACTTATAAATTTCCAAAACTATTTGTGTTAAATCAAATTTATTTTTGAAAAATTTATGCATAAATGAAGAGAAGTATAAGGACATAATTATTGCGAAAAAGTATAATGTAGAGAATCAAACGAAAAAAATGAAATAAATTGCCAATTTTCCTAAAATTTCGAACTGCCATTAATAATGAGTAAAAGAATCAATGTTAACGAGAATATCTGGGCATGGTTTTGGCATTAATTCTTATGATTTTGAAATTACATAATTTCCAATGGATTTCCAGGACTCTTGCAACACTTGCATGAAATTGTGTTTACTTGAAATCTTAGTTTAACGGACACATCGTTCGAGAACCATCCGTAAATTTTCTATTGGGTTGAGGCGGAAAATCCATAATGTTAATTATTTCAGCAGTAAACGAATCTCGGACAAACTTGGATTTATGTTTTGGATCATTATCCTGCTGGAATATCCATGTTAATGACAAATTGTCCACAGCATGTGGTAGTATAGTGGTTCTTAAAATATCAAGATACATGATTCGATCCATAATTCCCTCTATGACATAGGTATAACATACCGATGCCACACCCCAACAAACATCCCCACACCATGGAAGATCTACCACCATATTTAACGGTGGGTTTAGTGTATTTGGGATTGAATTTTGAACAAAGGGATTATGACTCACTTGTCCGAAGCAAAAATGATGGACTTTCTTTCTTCAGAAAATCGGACTTTGTTCCAATCATTCGCAGTCTAGTGCAAATATTTTTTCGCAAGAGCAAATCGGGCTTTCTGGTTCTTCTTTGATATAAGGGGTTTTTTCGCAGTCCTTCAACTAAACAACTCTGCATCTTGTAGCTATCTTTAGACGGTTTTATAGATCACTTGCACTCCGGAAAATTCAGTTACAATTTGATTTGCCCATTTATATGGATCTTTTTGAGCGATTCTTTTCTTTAATGCATCAGTTCGCTTAGTTGTTTTTCTAGGACGACCACTTTTTTTATTGATTTTAATGTTTTTCTAGATTTCAATTTGGAAATTGCTTTTGAAATAACCGTCTTATGAATATTAATAGCGTCTGTTATGTGCATTTGCTTGGTGCTTTTCTAATATGCCTCAATTATTTGTTGGCGAATATCTTTACCCAAAAGTTTTCCACGGAACATGCTGTAGGGTACGAAAAGTTGATAGTGTTTCCAAGTTGTTTTCAAATCGAATATTAATTGAAATAAACAAAATGTTATCAAAGTTTCTTTACTTTAACTAACAAATAATTGTTTAGTTCTAGAAGTTTAGAAAACGACAACCAAGATATGATTTCTGCACACCATGTGTATTTTGAAAAAACCTATCTTATAGCTTTTTTTTCTTGAAACTACTATAAAAGAAAAATGTTTCTCTATTTTTGTCCGATAGTATACAGTAAGCGCCAAATGTATGGAATAAATTCATTTAAAATTTAAGGGTTCTTTTTTTGGAAAAAAGCTCGGACCCATCGATTTTTATTTTTGGCTGCGGTTTTTTTGATAGCAAATTCCTATGTACAGGGTAACCAAAAACTAAGTTATGACCACTAACTTTATTTTTTCAAATGGGAACGCATATTTTTTATTTTATTTCTGAATTCTCCTTCAAATTTCATGTATGTTCCATTCTCAAATTCATGTATACAGGNGATAGAAAGTTTATTTACGTCAAAAGAAAGTATACGTGTTTTGGGATTTTGCTGGATCAGCTCGAAAAATGGAGATTTCTTGAGTTGAATATTGTTAAGTTATTAATCGCTATTCTACATACAATTTTTTTAAATGAAACCCTGAAAAGTGAGTATTTTGCATGTTTTCTGTATCTTCTGTATATTATTATATTATATTTTTTATTATTATTATATATACTTTCTTTTGACGTAAATAAACTTTCTATCAAAAATCATCCATGTCCATTATCATGACCCATATTTGTTGCACAGTGTAATAAATAGTTATGATATTTTTATTGTTCATATTGAAGGTATTATACTAATTGATATGTCAAGAAGCAAGTTAAATTCTGAATGGAAAGTCAGTTAATTAATATAACGTTTTTTCTTATTCAAACTTAATTTAAAGTAGATAAAGTTAAATAGAAAAGGGGTTGTCAGTCTGTTCTATAAAAATAAATGTTTCCACAAATTGAAATAGTCCTGGAGGCTTGTTAAATAAAGTGCATAAATTAATCTTCTCTCTTTAATCGTGTTGCTCAGAAAGTTTCAAATTCCGATCCATACAGTATTTTGACTTTTCGTCAATATTTTTAAAGCGGTCTAGAATTTTAATACAGTTATTATGACAAAAATTATACACATTTAAATTATGCATCAAATAATATACAGGAGGTGGAAAATTTGAAAAATTCAAGAAAAATTAGTTTAAAATGTATCATTTTTGGATTCTAAGTTTGGATACTCGGTATGCAATAGAATCATAAAATTTGATTTGCAGTATTTTCGAACCTTGAGTAATAAAGTTCAAAGCATGCTATAGGTAAAAAAATGGAAAACCTGTTTTCATAACTTTATTCTTTTAGGAGCTATGGAAGCCTAATGGACTATTGCAAGACCCTGTATGTAATAAAATTGTTGAAGGATTCTTGCAGGGTATTTTTGAACTTTTTCATCATATTGTTTCAATAAATTATAATCAATAAGAGACCTGGATTATTAGCCTTCTACTTAAAAAATAAAATATATATTGTTTGTAGTTTTTTAGTTTAAAACCTTTCACTTTTTTGGTAGCTTTGCAAGTTGTATCATATCGTTGGAAGACATATTCTATTCTTCTCATATGCATTTGTTAAATTTGTGATTTTAAATTCTTTTGAAGGATGCTGATGTACACACAACAAAAAATGTTTTGCATATTTTGAAAACGCATTACGCTTTGACAATGAATATCTTCGCAACCACTGGTCGGATCTGAATGATTTTTTTACCAATTATAGTCCTATTATGGATGAATTTTCTGTAGCAAGGAGGTTTAAAAAATAAAATTTCATATTATACACAGGGTGTATAAAAAGTATCACGTTTTTCCATCAAAGTTTAACGTCTTCTATGAGCAATATCGGTTAGCTCAGGCATGTATAAACCACATAGTGAGGTAGTCTCGTGTCTTCTGAGTATTTTGTTTTTTAATTGTCCATTTATCTTGAACCCTCCCAAAGATATTCAATTTTTCAAGATATTCTGCATTTTTCCAAATAAAGTTTATTATGTTGCTGGACAAAATTAGCGCAAAATTATCATTGTTTGTATTCATTGGACACAATGTAGCCTAAAAGTGGAGACACGAGGCTAATCCACTGTATAATTTTGATATGCTTCAACCACTTGATATTGCTCACAGAAGACATACTTTGATGAAAAAACATAACACTATTTGTACGCTCTGTACAACATGTTTATTTTGTTTTTTAGTAATCTCGTCGCTGCAAAATATTCAGCTATAATAGGGCTACGATTGAAAAACAAATCATTTAGATCCGACCAGTGGTTGGGAATATATTCGTTATAAAAGCTTAATGCATTTTCAAAATACGCAAAACATTTTTTGTTGTGTATATTTATCAAACCTTAGTATGCAATGTACAAGATATAATTTATTAAATGTAAATATCCTTGTGATATATGGAGTTATTATAAAAATCGTATCTTTCAAAGATATGTTGAGTTTCAGTGGTATAGATTGAGAAAACACTTGTTTTCAGTAGTTGGGCTAACTTCACTGAAACAGGGTTAATACAGGGTTTTTCATAAACAGGGTTAATGAAAACATTAACGGTTATTTCTTTTTACTCATGACGTTTACATGTTTTAATCACTACCATGATATTGCAGCATTAATGCAATGGACTTTTTAAAATAATCGCTAGGCTATTTAATATGCAAACGGCAAATTAGAAACATCAAAAATAGACTAGTGCCTAGAAAATGGACTCAAAACTGTTACGATGGGTTCAACTTCCAAAAATGGGTTTGAAGTTATAAATATACACACATATACACCGTGCCCTGGAACAACCCCTACAAAATAAGGGGGGTGATTCTACATTCAAAAATATGAAAAAAAGTTCCCATCAACGTGGGTCCGAAAATGCTTCTTAAGGGAGCTACCACTCTTTAAAGATGACGTCCCAAAAGTGGTTAATTTAGGACCAAAAAGGTATAGGGCTCCTTTCCCCAGTCTGACCTTGTATACATATGATATTATTTTTAGGAAAATATGTATAAATTTATCTAAGATGTCTTTAATTTCATGGTTTACTCGGAATATATTTTCCATAGCCGCGGTCTGGTATGGCGTAATAATACTACACAAATACATTGAACTCGATTTTTCTCGAAAATGGTGCTTCCTGGAACTTTGTAACAAGAGTACCTTTTTCATGTGAAAAATATCTGAGAATAATATTCTTGAAGAAAATTGATAAAATACAAAGGAAAAAAGTTATGATGAAAAATGTATAGGACTCCTGCCCCCAGTCTGACCCTGTATATGATATCCACTGGGTTCTAGTCACTGAAAGTAGCAATTGTTATTAGTAAATTGTGTACCAAATTTGAAACGTGAATCTAAAGTAGTTCAAGAGTAATTAACCAAAAACCACTTTTGGGGCGTCATCTTTAAAGAGTGGTAGCTCCTTTAAGAAGCATTTTCGGACCCACGTTGATGGGAACTTTTTTTCATATTTTTGTATGTAGAATCACCCCCCTTATTTTGTAGGGGTTGTTCCAGGACACGATGTATAATTTAGCTTATTTCAGTAAATTGAATAATATATTTTTTAGTCATTGAAAGCGTTTCCTTCGTTGTTTAACCAAATTGCATGATATATTTCCTTAATTACCTTTTACCGTATTTTACCTTAAGCAGAGTGCACATTACATTGAACGATACGGAATAGATTGTATTGGAAATTTCACTAAATTAACATTTTATTCAATAGATTACATTGGCCCTCAACACATACATATAAATATATACGATCACATCATCATTCATTCCCCATTTTCACTTAACAAACCAAAGATCGATTGAATATAAGATATTAAATATTTTAGTTATGCAAATGATACTGTTTTAACCACGGATAAGTAACATAAAAGACCCTCAACGGATAGAAGGATTATTATGCATGGATAATAAAAATATGTGACTGAAAAATTGATATCAAAAAGACAAAATATATGGGGTTTGTGAATCAGGGTTAACTGAGCAAAATCGAAGAAAATTAAAACAACCACTATCGTATTAAATCGTTTTTCAACTTATGGCTATATCGATATGTCTTAATATTGTATTAAATAATGTTTGCCAATCATCAAAAGTAAACTTATTTCAGATTTCCATGGGAGCGCGCAATTGAGTGGTTTTGTAGAATGCGATCGGAGATTTTTCATAAAATTCAAGAAAGTTTTGAATATTGAAAAGATCAATCTGGATTGCTGCTGAATATATCATTTTAAAAGTCAAATATTGATTCTAATACGTATTAGTTTTTAATATTCTCTTCAAATGCATTTTTTCAATTAAATAATTTTAAATACTTGGTAACATTACTTTCAAAAACAAACATTTACTCTGATTTTGATCTTCGTCGTAGATAATTATTTATTAGATAAAATGCTAGATGCTGCGTTCATAAACACATTGAAAGCCTTCGAAACGTGGCATCTTTAAGGCATTATGGGCGGCAAGCAGACCGACCTTATCCATAGAGCTAAATGGACTGTAGCCTTAGAGCGGCAGCTTTGCGAACAAATACGAGAAAATCAGTTTAAGGTCGCGCTGTGGTTTTTAAAAATTGCATCAATATTTTTTTTTCTTTTATCAAATTACAGTAGAACGAAAACTGTGAAGAGTATTTTTCTCCAGACTTAATTCACGTGGTCCAAAGGTTTTTTCCTTACGTAAGATATCAAAATCTTTGGAAGGTGGCAATTAAAACTGAATGAAAATTTTCTTGATGATTTTTTCTGTCGTGAAAATCTGCAATTTTTTATTAGAACGAAAATTGATGAAAAAACATCATAAAGTGAAAAAAAAATATTACGCTCGAAATAAATAATAAATAAAATAAATACAGGGTGTGTGAAAACTCACACCCTGTATATCAATTTATTTAATTGCTCATTAAGAGGAATAATGAAAGGGGCAAAAATACTGAAGACAAAAATATCATTGACAATGCCATATCACAACTACCCCTTAGCAAAATTGTATACCATACAAATACTGCTTACATAGGTAATAATTCAGTTTTTGGAAAATGCATAGATCAGAAATTTACAGTGATTTAAACTTCAAAACGGAGAAGAAATACTTAAAGATCTGTCTGTTCACATAATACAATAAATTGTTTAGAGGAAAGAAAAGGTCAAAAACATGATCTATTATTGAGTTAAAATGAACGTCACTACTATTCTATTCTTCGCTGTTCGAAAAGCCAATAAACATTCAACATTTTATAAAATTTTAGGAGAACTAGGAATAATTCTTGACAAACTGCAACGTCACCAATCGATTCCGCTTGAAATTCTCTATAAGAATCAATTAAAAAGTCAATGTTTTCGATTTTGGCGCCTATCGCATTTTGCAAAACGTCGCTACAATTAGTTATGGTATTCTACATAAAAAACAGACAATCCAGAATTTCATGAATTTTCTTTTTAGTGGGTGTCGCTTCTATTGCCAGAAGAATTAAGGCAATGTTGTTTTTAGATTTGGAGGAGTCGAATCGCCATAAAATAATAATTGATCAAAGGATCAAACGACAAATGAATGTAATTGAATAAGACTAAATCATATTTTTTGCAGTAGACTCTGTATATGTCTTAAAATATTCAAGTTGATAATACTGAAAAATAAAAAATTGAATTACCCTGGTATAAATATAAAGTAGTAATATAGACTTGCGCTTTCCCTCTCTTCAACATTTCTCATCGATTTTGTCAAAGTTTCACCGTACTAAAATGCCGCTAGAATTCGATAACAGTTTCTATGCAAACGTAGCGTTATGCAAGTGAAGCTGAAATATCCATAATATCGGGTGAAATAAAAAACGAACGAATGTGATGAAATGCCTAAGAAATTTGAATTTGTTGTCAAAACTGTTACCAGTAAGTAACTAATAGAAGGAAAAAGTTGAAATTTATAAACGTATTTTACAGGTGAAGACTCGAAATTTCGATACACCGAGTTGAATTCCCACGGACCGACTGTGAAGGGATGGCGATCTGAAAAAAATTGTGAATTCCCACAGGAAATCGTTTTGCAAATTACAAAAAAATGCGTCCTAAATAAGATACAAATATTGGCTCACCAATTCCTGATTCGTAAATACTTCCAATACAACCAACCGTATCAATAGTTAATAATTTTCTTATATTCTAGCATCCAAAGTAGAGTTTTATTGTAGCAAGGAAGATGAAAATTTTATTAATGATCTTAAGAATATTACGTGGGAGTATGTTGGATATATAACGTTAACTAGCAATCAAACTACTGAATTTAAAAGTCGCGAACTAAAATCGGTTAATGTGCCCAAAATTGAAGCTCGCTTTGTTAAATTGAGTTTATTTAAAAATCACGATATAGAGTTTAACATTCATAATCAGGTAAAACATATACAAATCAGGCCCTATAATATTCCCAATATGTTTTAGGTTAGCCTAATAGCTATTAATGTTATCGGCAGTGTGCTGTCAGATTTGTCTCTAAATGAAGAAGTTGAGACTGATGAAGCGATTAAATTAAAAGAAATAATCAACAATCCCGAATATATATCACCTTATGACGATTTGGCATTCGAGATGTACGTGGCACCTGAAGTGGCAAAAATTATTAGAGAGATGGAAATTAAAAAGTATTTAGCAGTTATCAGTAAGTTTTATATTTGAAAATTCTATGAAAATAATAACAAAAATTCAATTTTAGATGAACGTTTTGAGTATGCGAGAAAGTTGAAACATGCCATGCTAACATTGAAAATAACTGGTGAAAAATTAGGAAAGTACGAATTGGAAAAACGACATGCAATCGAACATGAAGATTATGAAAAGGCGTGCTTGAAGAAAACGCAAATTGAACAATTAAAAAAGGAGGTTTTTGAAGATTTCAATATTGAAGAACTTTTGGAACATAACGGAGTAAGTTGTTAAAGATTATCTTAATTTAATTTTTTATTAATTAACATCGCGTTTTCTGTTTGAGATTGCATATCTTTTAATAAAACTTCAACTTCATCACGTTGCAAACAAGATTTTCAATTTTGCGTTTTTCTGTTAGGCGGTTAGATCTATTTTCGTTTCTATTGAAAAACTAAAAAGACGACAATATCTACCAATTTTTATATGAACGACCTTGAATGTTTTTGCTTTGGCAGCTTTTGGTTTGTCACCTTTGATGTTGTCATCATTTACCTATCGCAATGATTTTCCTTTTAAGTCCTAAAGAAACAAACCCAGGAATATTAAGGTTGCGCTAAATTGTTTCCAATTGCAACGGTTTTTTTGTTGTTAGTAATATTTGGTAACATGCGTAGACATGGTTTTATTGAGTTGGTCAATATTCTTTTAAGTTTTATGTTTTTCTTTGTTCTTTAAGTTTTTCAAATTAGATCACCTCTAACTCATGTTGAAACAACATTAGGTCATTCAAAGCTTAAAATTTTTGCCTTATCGTATACCTAAGATGTTCAGTGGATAACAAATGACAAAAATTGGAGGCTAAGATAATAACTGATTTCTATTTCATCTACATAGACTCATGTTAACCTTGAGTCAGGATTTGTCTCGCTGGTTTTGGACGGTTTCAAGAAACAAAATTCATTGAGGTTTCTAATATCCCTGGAATTTGACTATTTTTTACTACTTCTTTAATAAAAATAACACTGCCTCCTTCAAACCAACTCACTCATCTTCTTTCAAAGTTGAAATTGTAAAAAATCTAAATGTAACAGACCAACAATTGAGGAGTTTAGAATAAAAGGGGTGTAACATTATTTATTTTTTTATTTTAATGTTAGTTAAGGGCATATTTGATTGACTTACATTCATATCTGTTTGATATAAAAGAGATCCAAGTGATTCACAGGTTTTCGACGTAATAAAGATGAAAAAATGTACTAATTATTAGTACAGTTTACATGTCTATTAAAGGTATTCAAAATTGAAAGAAGCGGTTAGCAATAATATTCTCGTTAATATCTGATACCTAGAATAATATTTGAAAAATTTTTCTATTTCACAGTATATTACGTAACGAGAATTTCTTTTTGTGATACAATTATTTCTTAATTACCATCTGAAGTAGTTCCCGTTTTTTAAATTTTTGTAGAGAAATGTTAAAACTTCTAATTCACATACATAGATGTTACCAATCAAAAGACAACATAAATTTAATAGACAGCTGTAGTACCTAATCCAAGATATTATGTCTAGAGCGACATTAAAAATTCAGACATGTCTAGAAATAAAAATGGAGTTTTGTAAACAATATTGTTTTTCAAGTTGATTAAATTTTCCTTCTATTAATGGGAAGGGTGTGTTATTGTATTTTACAAGAGAATTGATGACTCACTCATATATCTAGTATAAGTGATGGAAAATTACATAGAGAGTTTTCTTCTGTCTGTTACATTCCTGATAGAATATTAAATTTGTTTAGAACAGAGGTGAGCAACCCGCGGCCAAATTCACTTTTCCATGTGTACTGTAATATTAATAATTATTTCTTCCTGTTTGTTTTTAGTTTCTCTAATATACAAAAAAAAAATAAATAAATAAATGTACAGGGTGTTCGGGAACTATGATGCCAAATCGATACGAATAACAGATTATCGAAAAACTAGTATAATTTTCTTAATAAATGATTGTTGTAACATGCATCATTTCTAAGATATTAGGTGTCAAAGTTCATTTTTTTTTAATTCACATCAAAACTACTGTGACTAATGAAATGAAAATCGGTGTTTTTATGTTTCTTAATCCGATAAATCTGATAAACATAAATAGAATTTTGTATACTATACAGGACGTTAGTTATAGGGGTATCATGATTATGTCAAAACTTTTTTTTATTTAAATTCATTGCCGAAAAAGCCCAAGAATACTAAAGAGCAATCAATTCTGTATGAGAAAGGTATTCTTAATAAAATATCCTAAAGCTAATTCAGGTTGTCCAGAAAAATGACAATTATTGTCGACGTATATTGAAATTAATTAATAAATTCGGGCGTTTTTTCATATCGGTTTCAAGTGCTTAAAAAAAGTGTAAGTTTTTATTTTTTTTAAAGCTGCGAAATAAAGGGTTTATTCCCAGTCGTCTCCAAACTAGTCAGCAACTAGTCCGTGCCATACTAATTGGTCAAAAACAGTTTGCAAAATAGTTTTAACCAATCAGCAGGACACTAACTAGTTGCTGACTGGTTTGGGGACGATTGGGAACAAATCTATTATCAAAGGCAATATAATGTACCCACGGATAGAGGTAACTATACTTTAAAATTTGCTTATTTTACATTTTAGGAAAAAAAGTCATTGTTTATAAAAGGTTTTGCTTCTTCTGATAAGTTAGTAGCTTTATATTTACTTTTTTTATAATTAAAACTTCGAAATTATGTACAGTGTAGTAAAAAAATTGCAATTAGGTACTATTTTCCTCTTGGGTAAAAAGACTCCTTTGGTTCATAATTCATGTTAGTGAGAAAAGTTGTTCGCAATGACAAATTATGGCTCCGTACAAAATTCCACGAAGAACTGTCTACTTTATTTACAACGTCATTTTTTAAATTTAACAAATAATAAATTATTGAATAATGAAAACCAAACTCAAATACACAAAGAATAAAACAAAAATTCAACATATAAAGAATTTTTTTGTATATTTGAGTTCCGCTTTCATTATTGAATAATTTATTTTTTTTTTAAATCTAAAAAATAACGTTGTAAACAAAGTAGATAGTTCTTCGTGGAATTTTGTACGGAGCCATAATTTGTCATTGCGAACAACTTTTCTCACTAACATGAATTATGAACCAAAGGAGTCTTTTTACCCAAGAGGAAAATAGTACCTAATTGCAATTTTTTTACTACACTGTACATAATTTCGAAGTTTTAATTATAAAAAAAGTAAATATAAAGCTACTAACTTATCAGAAGAAGCAACATTTTTTATAAACAATGACTTTTTCCTAAAATGTAAAATAAGCAAATTTTAAAGTATAGTTACCTCTGCCCGTGGACACACTATAGTATATGTATTATGTATATGTTTGTTTATGTATGCACATAAATATTATATTTAGTTATGTTATTTCTTTAAATATATGTTATTTCATTCATTTTGTTAATAAAGAGATAATTTCTGTTTAATGTCTAGTGTTATACGTTTCTTGTATGAGGCCCGCACAAAATTTTTACGTTTGTAATTGGCCCGTTGTAAATAAAGATTGCTCATCCCTGGTTTAGAATGTCTGTGAACCAATCAAATTAGGTTTTTTTAATTCCTCTATTTCACAAATGGAAAAGCTGCATTTTAGCTGTAACTAAAAAAATATTTGCATTTGATCTCTTGTTAAAAGCTCAAATTAAAACATTGAACTTTTCAAAAAGATGCTGATTATTTTTACGATAGTGCTAACTGCTGCACGACTATAAATGTAGAATGGAATAGTTATGATAGTGGCATTCGCGGTCCGTTTGGAATAGCATGTTTTCATTCAAAAATACTTTCTACATTTGCTTCAACATCTGTAAGTTTCGCTTCACGCAATCCTCCACGCCCCAATCTATCCATCCATAGGTAATTCTTAGACATTCTTGCTTGAATGTGAAAAGTGACAACCAATTTAATGTGTATTTTAGCAAAAAAGTTAATTTGCTAATACGAGCTTTATGAAACGGTAGCAGAAATATAAAACTAGTATAATCTCAAAAGAATTTACTAATCAAAATATATTATTATAAATCTTTAAACATTTTAATCAAATTACTTAATTTTATTACCATTTATTGGATAAATTTTAAGAAACCAATAAAGATTTGCAGGAAAAACGATGAAAATATGGACACATCAATAGAAAACAAGAACCTTTTATCACCGACAATATTCAAAACAGACCGCAGATCAAGTTCTCCATCAAATCAAACAGCATCGCTATATATGCCAGCCTTACACCAAAGCCCTAAAACTGGATCTCCTTGCTTTGGAAGTCCTGTAATGAATAGAAACTCTTTTCGAAGAAGAAATAAATCAACTGGAGCTATTATCAAATCAACGTACGAAATGTACGAAGAGAAACCGTTGCCGGCTTTAAGACAGTTTGTATTAATTATAAATAAAACTAACAATAAAAAAAAAAATTTCCTTATTTCAGTTCACAAACTAATGAGTTTCTTCGTGAATGTCAAATGGATCCTGATAGTAAAATTACGTCAAAATTAACGGAAAGAGAAAAGAAACAAGCTAGTTTATCCATTATTGTTTTTGGAAGCGATTTAGTAGAGAAGTTTTATTCTAAACATTATTCAGATAAAGAAGAGGGTCTAAAAATGTTGAAGCAGGAACTTTTATCTTACGATAACACGAAAATGCATACAGCCAACAAAACAGCTCGTGCAGCGATTTTCTTGTTACATCGAGCGTTGAGAGACAAAGTGTTCACTGTGTATAATTTAGCCAATGAGGTTATTCGATTTTTTTTCGTACAATTCGTACCGGGAAGGTAAATATGTTCAATGACATGTTACCAAACCAGTTGAAATTGCTCTTTATTTTTTTCAGAGTTTTGCCGGCCGAAGTTTCTCGTAGTGTGGATAAATTGTTACCGGAATTACTTACAAAATCTGGAGATACTAGTGCCAGGATCCATCATATGGCTGTTCATACGATTCTTACCATGGCCGATGTTAAAGCAGTAAGGTAATGTTAGAGTTTTTAGTCTAAATTTGATTAATTTTCAAGCAAATTATTAGTAGTTTATGTGTTTGTAAACTCCTGGACAAAATGGACGCATCAGCAAAACATAGTATAAACATTATTTATTTTTATATTTTTAAAGTACAGGAAACTCGCGATAGTGTAAACCGAAAAAAACCGGGGGTGTTCACGTTATCAAAAGTTGTATACAACATGTTGTAATTTTATATTACATATACTATATATTTTATTTCATTCCACTCATTTTATAAATATTAACAGAACATTAACACTTTATTTAAACTTACAGTGGGTAGAAGAAAGTAAAGTTAACTTTAGTATCCTATAGTAATTGAGTACATAATTAAATCTTTAATTTTATTTTATTTAATATTTTATTAAAAGAGAAAAAGTCATTTATTGTTAAAAAATCCAATATTTTTGAGGATTCCTCAACATTAGTACAGTAGAGTCCAGTTATAATGAACCCAAAAAATGCAACAAAATGGATTCGTTATATCCGAAGTTTGTTATGACCGGTGAAAACTTACATTGGTCTTCTGACAAAATTTTCGTTTTACTTCAATTTTTCGAGTTCACTATAACCGAGTTCGTTATAACCGGATGCTACTGTATATTTAGGAAACACCCAATGGGAAAATATTGATTTTCTAAAAAAAAAACAGTCGTTTCTATAAGTTAAGGTGCGGTTGTTCACGTTATACGAAGGTCTGTAGAAATTTTTACGTTGTTCACGTTACGCGGGGGTTTCCGGTACCCACAGTTCACACTATCGCGAGTCTACTGTAGTCAATCAGGGGTCGTTCTTCAATCCGATATTGACCCTTTTAAGTGATATCGATGGTAGAGATAAACAGCCTTATTTTTAATAGTCCGTTAAAAGATATTCGTACTGTATTTTTTTGGTTAAATTTTATGATAACTGAAAAAAAACACAAAACCTCAGTCCAAGTTTTACAAAATTAAGGTCGTGTAGATCCTCCTCTAGATCTGATCACTGCTTTCATTCACTGATTGACACGTATCTCAGCAATTTATAAAAAAAATTCTTAGGGAGTTTTTTCAAAGCGATACGAACTTACTATAGATCCCTAAATTTTATGAGAATTATTTAGTGTCGAACTAATCAAACAGTGCATTCCATCTACGAGTATATTCTACAGCGTTCATAGCTGGAATATTCATGAAGCAAAGAATTAAAGACTCCAGTGTTTTTAGTAACAGGAAATCGGGCGCTTTGTTCCATAAAACAAAATTGTTTACAAATAAGTAACACCTATGTGTTTGTTTTACTTTACCTGTTTTTTCTATGACTTTTCATAGTTTAGCAATCAAATCCATGCCATTATGGGTAATTGGAGATTGAGACAACGTTAATAATAGAACACTGTATTATAATTAAAAAAGGAAGAAATAAAAATGTAACAATTTCACTAATTGGAGTCCATGACGTGACTTTCTATGTACCAAAAAGACAATGATGTGAACAAATTATTACAAGAAACCGAAAGCCGAAAAGCAAGGAATGAGAGTGCTTCCTCTGTGCACACCTATATTTATATTCGGAAATGGAAACTTGCTTGAACCGTCTGTAATTGATTCACTATTGAAACAGTAGATTCAATCGAGGGTTTTTCCCAGCTATAAAAGTTATCGAGGATCTTAATTGTAGACTTGTTTCATACAAAAAATCCAAAAAAGTTTCTACAATGGGACACCAACTACGGCTATGTTCAACGGAAAAACCACAGCATCTAAGTAAATTCTAGTACAATGGATTATTGTTCCTCTAACGAAAGTCGTCTTCCAGAAAGGTATTACAGATAGCAAACTTTTCTCTTGTTCGACACCAAATTCGCGTACCTTCATCTGACCAAGTAAGATTTACTTTTGTTTTATGTGAAAATAATACTTCATTCCAGTCAAATGATTCAATTTAAGTATTCACTTGAAAAGTGCTGTCTAATAATTTCATGTTCCCTGAGGAGCAACGGCAAAATAACTGATCGTCTATTATCCATTTCCTCTCCTTTGTGGGGTGGATAATCAAGAGAAGTTTTGCTCATGCGTTAATTTTACCAAGAATTGTATAATGGGCCTGGATGATATTAAATTACAGATTACATTAAAAATTAATACCATTCATCTATATTCAGAATGGTATACCTACATAGTTTCACTAGTTTCTTCAAATATTTAAAAGAAATCTGAAAATAAGAATTTCCTATGACTTTATATGTGTTTGTAGATATAGACCGATTAATCTATAATTTTCATTTAGTTGACGATTACCATTAGTTAATGAAATTTCTGTAGCAATTGTGTACTGTAATATGCTTTATGTATTATAATTCTTTAATACATATAATAACAATTCAGGTTATGAAAGAAATTCAGTCTTTGTAGTTCCTCAATAAAAGCCTTTCAATAGAATGTTAATTCGACGAAACACTCTTTGGTTAATTTATGTGAATTTTTTGTGTCTTCAAAATCAAAACTGACTTTTCTTTCACTGTACCTGATACTAAATTCGTTTTTAATGTTTCATTTAGTCTAGATAGTGGTGAAATCACTTATTTTATTGTCCACAGCTTGGAAGAATTAGGAACATGGTTATAGAAAATACTCATTATTTGATATCTATAACATACAGTATGGAAAGCTGAGACAGGGCCAATTTCTAGAAAAGGATGCACCGAGAGAGATGCAGCATATAGAAATTTCTATACAGTATGCACAACGTGACCTTAACACAAATTTAGAAAAGGACAGATACAAAATACGTCTGTCGCGTTCATTCCTACTTGACTGACAGTTGGAGTGAATGCGACAGACGTATTTTCTATTTGTCCTTTTCTAAATTTGTGCTAAGGT
>JABRWK010000046.1:4127-25419 GCA_013372445.1 Hypothenemus hampei
CTTTAACACTCTGTATCTCGGAAACGAAGCATTTCCGGACCCATGTTCATATGAACTTTTTTGATTAAAATGAAGAACTATAACACCCATTTTAATTTGACGGAAACAAAACGAAACACCCTGTATATTGGTTTTGAATATTCATCATAACCATTTGATAATTATTATTAGTATTGCATACTCAGAGCCTTATTTGAAAATTTTCAAAATGCGCATACGACTTTGTAATTCTAGATGAACGATTTATAGTAGCGCAACAGTTGTTGTTAAGGGGGTCGTTACATATTTTATCCTAATGGGAAAATAAACTATATTTCGGTACCATTTTCTTGAACCGTAATTAGCTTGTCAAGCTGTTTTTTTTAATATGCACGATTGTCTTTAGAATACAATGAATGTTGTCGTTTTTTAAAATAAAAATCCTTCAAAAAAATATTTAAAGTCAAAAAATTTAAAAGACGTCAAAAATAAAAAGTATTTTGCTGAAGCTGCCATAGATTTAATATTATTAATCTTATTATTCCACTTCATTCATTATGTTCACATGGCACTCTAAAACACATATTCAAAAATTTAAAAAAATTAAAGCATTAGTTTTTAAGAAAATGGTACCGAAATATAGTTTATTTTCCCATTAGGATAAAATATGTAACGACCCCCTTTAACGTAAATCCTTATTACCATTTTAAAGAGAAATAAAAACTGAATCGAGTTCATTATTGTATTAAAAATTGTAATATTTTGACTTAAAACCTTAATACCTGACACCAGAAAATTGTCAGTGTCGATTCAAAGGCTCAATTCGAACTATATATTTTATCAAAATAGGATTTATGGTAACTAATAACAGCTCGAATTAATTTTTTTTTATTGAAATGAGTTGACAAACAACCATTTCCGAAAGAGAGACCCAATAAAATAAGGAAGGTCTCATTTCAATATTGTCAACAGATTAAAAACTGTTTTACAATCAAAAATCTAATAATTTCAAAAATTTTACGAAATTTTATTTCGTGTGTAAAATACCACATATATTGGGGAAAATACGCTTTAAAATTGGCACCTTGTATGTACAGAGTGTCTCAGATCAACGGGCTACTATGAAAATACATACAAAGACATTTAAATTGTAGGAAAGTTACGTATTTTTATGCTCAATACATATACACATATTTACATATTTTTAAATCTAAAAAATTCGGACTGGTTCCGAAGATATACATATAAAAAACCGAAATTCTGATATTTCGATTTCCATCCCCTTGACGTTATGGAAAAAATATTGAAAAGCAAATGACAGATTATGAAGGCTACTATTTCTGATTAACAAGATGGCATAATCAGACTTTATTTCTGACGGTTCATCATTCGGCGACCATTATCAATTCTGAACTGATGATGATCGAGAAACAACGAACTGTCAGAAAAGTTAGTCAAGGAAAAAATTTATGTTACAACCAAGAAAATTAATTTACTCTTTATAGTATTGTCTTTTTTAATAAATTAAACACTTTCAACGATGCATTGCATAACTCCAAAAAGAATATTTCATATTACATAATTTTAATTATTAGATCAAAAATAAAGAAAGAAAGCGTAAGGCATGCTTTGACCAATTCTACAAACTGATAACGCACGAGTAATTCTTAACCTCTTGGAGTCAAATTTTTTAAACCACTATTTGTAAGTTTCTAGGTAATTTTTGTTTTTTATTTATTAATACTAATTCAGTAAAATAAAACTTGGAATGCTTTGTTCGGCCATTTGGGCCAAAAAGGCTGGGCCACATGTATTCAATTCTATTTGAGACAAAATTAAACCAACACGCCTGAACTTAACTATTGATTTTGGTTAAAAAAAAGTACTAAAGAAAAAACTGCCAAAACAGCTTATTTTAGATGATATGGAGCAAAAAATGTTTACATAAAGAAATATTGTGTATTTAGTCAAAGTAGTTCTCTTTTCTTTTCTTAGTTATTGAGAATATCTAGTGTACCTACGTCTAGTAGGACCTTCAATAGGTAAATGATCCTGACCTACATTTACTACAAAAAATGTAAAATCGGGATACAATTGAACTAACAGACCTATCAAAATTTATGCCTGGGTTAAATGTGTCTCGATATACTCCAAGGGGTTAAAAATTTGAATTGTGTTAAAATTGTTGTCTTATTATTGCAAAAAAAACCAGAAATAATGCAAAATAAAATTTGATATGTATTATTTACGCATAAATATTTTTTTCATACTATTGTTTCAACTATATACTATTGTTTTTTTTTTCTAAGAAATTAATTATTCATTAATTTACCATGCATTAATATTTCATGGGGTGTAAGAGTTCACTGCACATCACAACATTAAACCACCCAAGTGTCAACCTGACCTGCTCTAGGAACAACAGATATGTATCTAGTGAACCCCCCTAAAACGAACAAACTCTGAACAGAATTAATTCTCTGTTTATTGAAGAAAGGAATGGGAACCTATTTCAACTAAAAATAAATAAATAATAAACATATAGATTGAACAGCAAAAATGTACCACAAAAAAATTGTTAAAATTAAAAATTCATTTTTTTCGCAAGCCACTGGTTGTATTTTGTTGATTGTTTTTTCTTGAATGTAGGATTATTTTTTGATATCGATATTGTATTAAAAATACATTCATGGAGGTCTACTTTGACGCTATACAAGGTGCATTAAAAGTTATGTTTTTTTTCTTAAGTTTGGGATACTTTCTGGCAACTGCCGGTAACTTAGATTTTATGTAAAACTAAATTAAACTTTAAAACATACTAGGGGTTTAAAATACCCCACCAATATTTTAGTTTTAAACTATCTGTTAAAGTATGGAAATTGATGTTTGTTATTCATTTATTTATACCTCTCAACAGGGAAAATTAAGACTTCGGAATTTCGTGAAATTCGTCGTTTTCATTTCTCAAAATAAATAAATATCTTCTTTGAAATATACCCTATGGTAATAATTTCTTAAGCAAACTATCTTATTTGGAGTATATTACGTTAATTTTTTATTTAAAAATAACAGAAGTTAAAAAAGTTACAAATGTTTAAGTGAAAAAAGTATATTTTTCACTTGTTATTGTTCGTGACTGTTTCTATCAAAATTATTTATGGAAGATTGAACCATAATATAAATGTATTTCAAATACAAATATTAATCTACATATGAAAAAATATTTAAAAATTGAAAAGTTAGCAGACATTCAAAGAAGTTGGGGTTTATTAAACCCCATATACACTTTACGATATTAATTGGAAATGTGCCGCGCTTTAAGGGTTAATGCTGCATCATTTCCGAATATTTCATTTTTTTATTCATTGTTTTGCCTTCAATTTTAAAGAAATTGTGACTATTTAAATGATTAAGTCTTTACCAGATTAATTATTTTTTCTTCAAAATAAAATTATATCACCTTTATTTGTAACTACTGCTTCACAATGACAATATTAGATATTGGATTTGGTCTTGGTCCACTCTATTCCAAATTTCTATTACTAAGCTTTTACCTCTTGATAGTAAGTAGACAAAGCCCGGGATTGTTTTATCTATCCAATATATCCCAAAGATGTTCAATTGTATTAAGATATGGGCTGTGAGATGGATAATTCATTGTTTCAATGAAATATTGTCTTACAATTCGTGATATATTGTATGAGTCCAAACATACAATATATTACACATCAGTAAGAGGTCATTTCCAAGATATAGAGCAAATGGAATATGTTTAGATGGAACAATGTTGATATAGCGTTTGCTGTTTAGAGATCCATTATGTATTGGAACCAAGTTTACTGTGGGAATTAATGAAATATCTCCCCAGATCATAATTGAACCTCCACAAATAAACTGATTTCGTGGATGTTGCATTAGTCTTAAATTTGTTTGGTCGACGAATTACTCAAAGGCGTCTGTTAGAATTAAATAAACAATACTTGGATTATTACGATGGGCAATTCCCAAGCTCATTATAACATTTTAATCGGTCATGAAAACCTTCACAATCACAATTGCCAATGTAAGTGTTCTCTAGTAAATTGTAATCTTTTGCTCCTGTTATCGGTCTTCTTATGTACAAGTTATATTTTCTAAAACGTTTTCTAACAGCGTCAATATTATGCATGGTTCGAAGTTATATAACAAAGCTCCTTTTTGTGATAAACAGTGTATCGCAAGGTCCATAATCAGATGTAATGATTCTGAACAACGGTGGTGTTTCTTGGATTATTCTGAACTTGTCTGTTCTTGTAGCTATTAGTTTCTCCAAAACGCTGAATGATCTGTGATATTGTTGCGTGAGGCACTCCTAATCTTAGCACAATTCTGTATTAGCTCAATCCAATGTCACTTACGCTAGCCTAACTACATCCGTTTATCGTTCTATTATAAGTACACATTAAAACTTCGAATAATTAAGATCAATTCTCATAAAAAGTTAATGCATTTTTACAATAAAACACTTATTGTTTGATTTGTTCGAATCTTCTCAAATCCAAAACACTAAACGATCATAACATTCATTTATAAAAGTCATATAGCTTNCAAAACGCTTCTATGAAATTCGTCCTTCAATGAGAAAGCGAATCTTTGCGCCAAATTTACACAAAATTCCAAATCCCCCAAAACCAACTTCTATTTCCATGGAGTTGCCAAACAAACCTTCTATTGTTGATCAAAGAAAAAATAAAATGGGAATTCAAATGCTCTCGCGACCTATTTACAATCAAGTATTCTTGGAACAGCATAAGGAATGTTTTGATGAAACGAAATTGGACTTAAGCAAGCGAGATCTCCTAAAACATAACATGAAATGTGATGAAACTGAATCTCTTCCGGAAGTGGATTTTAAAATACCCCCTTTAAAAGGAAAAAATATTGAAGAACATTTCTACAACATTGGAAATGAACAAATTAAAGTTTACAAAGATTTAATGACGGAGTTATTAAAGGGTATTCCAAAACCTCCAAGTCATTGGCTCCTTGAGGAAGGCTGGACTCGTTATGAAGAAGGTAAAAAACCTGAAAAAGTTGACTTTCCTATTGAAAAAGCAATTGTTTTTGATGTGGAAGTTTGCATGAGAATAGGTAAAACTGCTACTTTAGCCACGGCAGTGTCAAATAAGGCCTGGTACAGTTGGATAAGTCCCATGCTTATCAATGGGACATCTGCTCCAAACACAAATAATCAATATCATGTTGAGAGTCTAGTTCCTTTAGAGAGTACATCAAATGAGACTGGATTGAATTTATCTCAGCATCATCTTAATCCAAAAATTGTCGTTGGTCATAATGTGTCTTTTGATCGAGCCAGAATTAAGGAACAATATTGGCTTAATAAATCCGGCACTCGATTTGTAGACACTATGAGTCTACATATTTGTGTTAGTGGACTGACGAGTTATCAACGAACTGTTATGAAATCAGAAAAGTTCGATGAAGACGATGATATTTGGAAAGAGAGTAGTTCCTTAAACAATCTAGTGGACGTTTATAAACTTTACTGTGATAAGAAAATTAGCAAAGACACTAGAAATATTTTTATACAAGGCACATTAGCGGATATAAAAGAAGACTTTCAGAATGTCATGAATTACTGTTGCGGCGACGTTAAAGCCACCTACGAAATTTTCCAGGTTTTATATCCTATTTTTTTGGAAAGATTTCCACATCCCGTGACTTTAGCTGGTATGCTTGAGCTTGGAATGTCATATCTACCAATAAATCAAAATTGGAACCGTTATATTTCCGATGCCGAACAGGCTTTTGAAGATTTGGAAAAGGAAAGCCAAGTTTTATTAAGTCAAAGAGCCAATCTAGCATGCCAAATGGCACACGATAACGCTTACAAACGAGATATTTGGTTTTGGGACGAAGATTGGGATACTAAATATTTGAAAATGAAAAAACCCTCCAAAAAGAGTGGGAAGCAAGAATCTGTAACAAATTTAGAAATTAATGAGGTTGAAGAAGAAGAAGAAGAAGGAAACCGTTTAGAAGAGAAGTTTAAAGAATTATGGACCACCAAAGATTTATTGCCAAAAGTAAGGACTATTTTGCCAGGATATCCCAATTGGCAAGTGATTTTTTAAATAAGGTATCGCTTATTGTAAAGTTTTAACCATTTCAGGTACAGAAAATTATGTACTAAACCATCATCAAGCCCTGATTGGGTACCTGGACCGCATTTATTGAGTACATCAATGAAAATAACCCCTAAACTTTTATCACTTACTTGGGAAGGATACCCCTTGCACTATATTCAAGGTCAAGGATGGGGCTTCTTGATCCCATTTTCGGACGATTTGGAAACTGAAAAAAAGCTGCCTTTACGCGAACTGTTGAAGAAATGTCCTTTACTATCAAAGAAACCAATTAGCGTCAATGGAAAGGAAACTATGGCAAACATTGTTAAAACAGTGGATGAACATTTATCCAAGAAAGAGTATTACAGTCGATTGAAACAGGACAAAACTGGTGGTTTATACAAAGGTTTAAAACTGCAATATTTTCAGAACCCTTATAATAACAAGCCAGTTTTTAGGTGCAGGTGTTTGGTGTAACATAGAAGTTGAAGATTGCTGTTGGTTTTTCAAATTGCCACACAAACACGGAACCGCCAACAATGTAGGCAATCCTCTGGCTAAAGACTTTTTAATAAAATTTTCTGAAAATGTGTTGTCTGGTGACTCTGAAAGCGCTGAAAAGGTGTTAACTATTGCTAGAAACCTGTCCTATTGGCGCAATAACCGAGCTAGAATTTTTGAACAAATGATCGTTTGGTTTGAAAACGAGTTTTTACCAAAATCATGGAGGAATGCAGGTTTAATTCATATATTATTTTTTGATTATATTAAATTTGATTATATTAAATTCTCGTTGAAGGAGTGACTTTTGGAGCTATAATACCTCAAGTAGTTGTTTGTGGAACATTAACTCGTAGAGCAATGGAACCCACTTGGATGACCGCATCAAACGCTCACTCAGAGAGAGTGGGCAGCGAACTGAAAGCTATGGTTCAAGCTCCAATGGGCTATAATATTGTGGGTGCTGATGTGGATTCTCAAGAATTATGGATCGCTAGTATTTTAGGTAAATTCAAAATTTTAAATTTAATGTATAAGATTTTGTTAATTTGAAATTGTAGGCGACGCTTATCACGCGAAAATGCACGGTTGCACCCCGTTAGGTTGGATGACTCTATCTGGCACTAAATCAGATAAGACTGACATGCATAGTGTAACGGCACATGCAGTGGGCATCTCAAGAGACCATGCAAAAGTCATAAATTACGCCAGAATTTATGGAGCCGGACAGCAATTCGCCGAAAGGCTCTTAAGCCAGTTCAATCCCTCAATGAGTGAATCAGAAGCAAGAAGTAAAGCGCAGAAAATGTTCGCTTTAACCAAAGGCAAAAAACTCTATCGTCTAAAATCGGAATTTATATCCGATTTGCCCGATCAGCCTTATGGTAAATGGCAAGCTTTCCAAATTGCAAAACAATATGGAAAAACATTGGGTGAAATGTTTCACGAATCGAAATGGATTGGCGGAACGGAATCGGCAATGTTCAATCGGCTTGAGGAAATAGCCAGCGATTCAAAACCTCAAACACCATTTCTAGGTGGCCGACTAACCAGAGCTCTGGAATCGGATTCAGATCGTTTTATGACTACGAGAGTTAACTGGGTTGTGCAATCGGGCGCTGTTGATTTCTTGCATTTAATGTTGACCTGTATGAAATGGATTATGGGCGACAAAGTGAGATTTTGCATAAGTTTTCACGATGAAGTTCGTTATCTAGTACCAGAACAGTACAAGTATCAAGCTGCTCTTGCTTTGCACGTTTCCAATCTCTTGACCAGAAGTTATTGCTCTCACAAATTAGGCCTGTATGATCTACCACAAGCTGTAGCCTTTTTTTCTAGTGTTGAGGTGGACACCGTACTGAGGAAAGAATGTGATCAAGAGTGTGGAACACCAAGTAACCTACATGGTCTAGAAAAAGGTTATGGTATTGGTAAAGGGGAAGCGTTAAATATTTATCAGGCCGTTGAGAAAGCGGGAGGACGGTTTGATGGGTGGTATAACGATGATGCGGGGAAAAAACAAACCGCGAAACGTTTGAAGAGATCGTCATGAGGATTTCTGTCTGAGAGCATTTTTTTGTATCGCAACAAATAGATAAAAAATGGCAAATACAGGGTGGTTCATTTTCTCATAAATTGTGTTTTCTCATTGAATGAATGGTGGATGTATCGTAACCTCTTTAATATTTTTGTTATGAAAGACGTGTATGATTCATAAAGGTTTTGTTTAGGGGTTTTCACTGTATTAGCTTATCGTACACAGAATCAGTAATCCTATCAAGTGGTAGTACTAGGGTTTCTATTTGCTTAGATACCTCCGAAGGCAATTGTCCTTATAATAAGTTATAAGGGTATTTTTCTATTTACTTTTTGGTTCATCTTTTGAAGAGTATTCATTTGTGAATCTACTATTCCGCTCTTTAGAAGGATCAAGTCTTTAGTGTTTCATTCAAAAGGTAAAGTTTTTTTTATCCGTTTATTACTGAGTTTCACAGTCAAACTGTATTTCTCATTTCTTTAAGTTGTCAAAACAGATAGTTTTGTCATTTCTTTGTCACGTTAATAATAAAATTATGAGTGGAACAATCGCCTTAAATACCTTGTACAGCATTTACAATACATCCTTTATAAAATATTTAAAATATTCGGAAATGATCGGAGGAATCATTTTCGAACAAAGCCTAGGCGTGGACAACATTTTCAAAATTACCTTGGAATTAGTTCGGATTTTCGGCAAATTTGAAAAGTCTGCGAACCCATTGATTGAACAATATTTAATTGAACCACTGCAAAAGGAAATTGAGAAAGTGATCAGTTTCGAGACTCACAATGATCACGTCCCTGGAATTGAATTAATCGCGAAAAGTGTGAAAATTTTCGAGTGGCTTAAAGAGGACGATGCAAAAAAATTCGTCAGGAAATTGCAAAAGTACGTGGAATTTTATCAACAAAAGGCACACAATGACATCGCCGAGCTAGGACGCACTTATTACGACTGGTTGCAACATTGGAATGAAACCTACGAGGAATTTTCTATTTTTATTTGCAATTTTTTCCAATCTGGTATTGCTTGGACGGGCAGCTTTACTGTTCCACTAAGTCAGGTATTGGGCGATTCAGCGATTCTAAAAGTAGAAGAACAAACGGTACCGGGCAGTGTCCAATGCCATTTAAATTCCCAATCACCGACATCGGAAAAGGCTACTGTAAGTTATTTTCAAAAACAAGACAACAATTGGATAGTGCAGAACCAGAAGGCTTGTCAAAAACACTTAGTATTGAATGTTGCACGAAAAGAAGAAAACGTGTGCATTTCGAATTGTGACGACTGTACTATAATCATAGAAACTTTTGTCAATTCTATACGTTTAGATCTGTGCAATAGAGTTACGATCCTCTTTAAGAACGCGCTTAAAGTTCATGTTATTGATTGTAAAGTTTGTAATTTACATTGTTTTGAGAAAATCAGTGAATTGAACATGATTAACTGCGAGAACTGTGGAATTCATTTGTCCGACAATTCATTGGATACTTCCATTGACACTTCGAACTGTTCAAAAACCAATGTGAACTTCCCTTTTGAAGATGGCGTGTATCATAGTTTTGTTATTTCTGATAAGTTAACAACGAAATTACTACAAAATAAGGGCATTGAAACCTCCATTAAACAATAAATATGTAAAAAGCCGTTTTTTTGCGAAATTTAAATGCTTGAATGTAATTTTATGTTACATTTTTAGAATAACAATGGTAATAAAAGTGAGAAGAAAGCATATGCAATTTGAGGCGCTTCAAGATGACTTTGCCTTGCCTACTGAAAATCAACAAATCGTTCAAGTAATAGGAATAAGAGGCAATAATTTGATTGAAATTGGATGCGATGATGGCACTACATTCCTGGCCTCGTTACCAAACAAATTCAGAAGGAATGCATATTTAAAGAGGAAAGGGTTTGTGTTGGTTGAGTCTATTAAAGAAGGTGATAAAGTGAAAGCTGAAGTAGTTAAACTACTTACAGAAGAACACATTGAGCACTTTAAACAAAAAAAAGTGTGGCCGACTAAATTTATGAGTGAAGAAGAGTTGAAAAATTTAGAAGAAGGTTCTAAAACAAATTGTTAGTAAACTATATTTACTTTATAATAGATTTATTACTTTTGAAGCATAATATATCAATGTATAATTTACTAAACATAATGTACAACTAAAATGATGAGAAAATTACTTATCGTTTTCATAATCCGCTGGATTTTTTCTCATTAGTCGTTCATGTTCCTTTTCCAGTTGATCATACAGAACGTATGCAATGGTCATTGCTACAAAAACAAAAAACCTTAATTTCGATTGAAAATCCTTAATTTTCATACGTACGAGGAACGATATAGGGAACATTCTCTAGGATTCTTCTAATAGTATTGCCGAAACCAGGATTAATAGCACCAGCGAACGCTCTGATTTCAAAAGGTGACAGTCTGTAAGTGATGATGCCCCGAAATTTCCATAAATTGCCGAAACCGTGACCCATTGCAAACGATGGAATCTGTAAGTTAGGGTTACATAACATCTTATTTGGATTGATTCGTGGAAATGGTTAAGATGGATATATAATGATTCGGTTGACATATGTATATAAAGGTTTTTTCTAAATAACTTTACTTACTTGAGTAAGGAATACAAGAATTTACGACTAAAAAAAATACTCTATATATTGAACTTTGTCAAAAGCAATCTAACCTAAGTAATTTCAGCAAATCTGTCAAATGTCAAATTGTCTTGACATGTAACAGACATACAAGTACTATCGATTTTAGAGTTAATCGATATGTCATTTAAAGTAAGTTTCAACTTGGTTTCATTAAAATAATAATTTTCCAATGGTTTATTTTAATTTTTTTTGTATTTCTTCAATAGTTGTTAATTTATAATCTTACGAAATTATTTAATGTCATTATTACGCACAATTTTATAATAAGATATCGATCGTTCTTTACAATGTTGACAATTTATGAAGATTTCTTCAAAACAAGGGAAATTTAAAAATATTTGAAGATATGAAGAAAAACGAAGGAATTGGTAGTTTTAAACACATTTTGTAAATCATAACTGAAAAACTGTAATAAAAATGCCTGGTTGGTGAGAGTTCTTTTTTTAGTGGATGGGTGATTTCGATTGACACGAAATCTTATGTTTTTTAGTTTGAAGCACCTATACTGGAGTGTGCACTCTTACGGAGTAGTTTGGGCAGAGTGAGAGGGCATTTCGAGTCCAAACCTATCCTTTTTTTTTCAAATATTGTCAATAAGTCAGACAAAGATAGGTTTGGACTCGAAAATATTAAACCGTCCTTTTCTAATCAGGGACGTTTATTTAGCATTGAGTGCACTCTCCAGTATAGGTGTCGAGCTCACTGGTTTGAAGTAATCGAAAAAAAATTAATTAAATTAAAAATAATCCATATTATGAGCATTTTTGAGAAATTCTACAAAAATTTGTGAGGAAATTAAAAGTTTCACATTGGCAACACTGGTTGTTTGTTTTGTCAGAATGTCGATAGCTTTCAGTTTTGTTATTGAAATTCGTTGGGACGGTTAGTGGTCGGCTGTGATTGGATCGAGAAATGTCTTTGTCATAATTTAATTTCGCGTCAAACACTAAAAGCTGTACGAATGTTAGTGTTTTCCAGTGTATTAACATTAGTGTTCCATTATATGCAATGATCTCTTCAATAATAAGTCGAGTAGTGATGTAAGTAAAACACTTGGAATTAGTGTTTTTGTCATTTAAAAAATATTTTGGAAATTTTCTTTATGTTGGTGAGTCGATATCGCACTTATTTTTAGTTGTCTTGAAAAATCCTTAAGAGTTCTTTTATTTTTATTCAAACTCGTTTGTTTTGTATGTATTGTTTTCTTTGTTTCCAATACATACAGTGTGAGACTTAATACAGGGTGTTTAGTAGATTATTATATCCACATTAAAGAAGTCTAATTTTCCGATTAAGAATCGTACATAAACATATGTCCTATCTTGTTTTGTTTCAGAGATATAGGGTCCCAAATTACCTCCAAATTAAAATTAATTTTACAAATCAATTTTTTCTGGATACTCTTACGATTCCGGTGACATCCAGGAGGGAGGATATTCTAATTGATATTTATCTGAAAACCAACGAACAAACATTTGATAATAAATCTATAATTTCGTTACAATGTTTTCTGCTATCGAATCACTGGTCCAGGTGCCTGGGAGATGCAAGATCATATTTGTGTTCCTTTCAGTTAACTAACTGCTTTAATGTACTGTAGTTTAAGTATTCCTAATTGAATTAGTCATTTTTTCCCCTTCTTTCCTCTCTGGGGTATTTTTTCTGACCCATCCATTTTGTTGAAAATTTGTCGTTTATTCTTCTTTGAACAACAATAAGTGTGTGGTTCATTTTCTAAGCTTTTTCCAGTATTCATTCTGTTTGATCGTGAAAAATATTAATTTTTATGCATAAACGACCTAATATATATAGAACATCTAAACACACAATATTCCTGGTTACAAGTCCAAACCTGTAATTCTTTGTTCAATAGGTCATGCATACTTCCTGCTTTTAGCAAACATGTCATTAAAATCATTACTGGCACATACAGCATTGAACATTTTCTTTCATGGTCACAAATAATTCAAAGTTCTTTCCATTACTGCGTCCACTGAAAAGAGGAGATCACATGAAGATAACCATATCAGGGAAATATTTGTGTTGTTATAATCACACAACAACATCTATTAGGGATTTTACAAATTTGGCCTTTTTTGACTAATATGCCATGTGCTTAGTTCTCTTATAGCAATTTTCAATACACAATTTTGACAGATTCTAATGAAACATTGATTTTGAAGCTACTTTGAATTGGTATTGATAAATTTTAGTTAATTTTCCACAATTACCACTTTTTTGAAAATATTTTCTTTCATATTATATATTCCAGGTACTTTTTAAGCATAACATACACTTGTAATTAACTTCTATGTGGGTTTTCTTTTATTTCATTTAAAGAAAACGGCCATGCCGCTCCATTTATGGGATATCATCCATGCTCTTGCTTAACACAATGTGTTCATTTAAGGATATCTTATCATGTGTTTATTTTTAGAAAATACCATATTGGTACTGAACAAATGTGAATATGTTTAATGTCATTTTGGCATTGTTGTTACCTATTTTGCAATAAATTTTTTCTCGACATTACTCTTTTGGGTGTAAACAAAAAGTCAAAAGTAAACAATTTAATTTTAGACGGCCATTTCATTAGGTATACATATAAACTGGAACAGTCATAAAAATAATACGGTCTGTTTCTTAACTAAATAAAATGGTCTGTTAGATTTACTTCGTGATCTCTATTGGTTAATTGTATATCTTCGACCATGTAAATGCGTGTCTACAAATGCATTTAACGAAACTACTGCTGCCATCAACATACAGAATTTTATGTCTCGGGTTAACAATGAATGCCTCCGAGGTAATTGTTTGTTATTTTCAAAGATGGGATGCAGTTTGAAAAAATGTGACAAAAAGTTCATGTAAAACGGGACCCGGAAATGTTTCCTGAGAAAGCTACGGCCCTTTACAGCTAGAGTTTATCAAAGAGATAATTTTTGATTAACTTCTTTGGAATCGCTAAAAATACAGGTATTAATTTTAGTACGTGAACCACCACCATTAATTATCCCTTTTTTTAGTAATTACAGGTCGGACGATATCAGTTTTCAGGATCGGATTAAGCCCAAAAGATTTTTATAATTTTAGTGTTCTGTCTTCTTTCATTTCAATTTCTCGCTCACCCTTTCTAAAGAATATTCTATATACATACATATTTTTTTGTTTTCATCGCAAAAAGCTACTTTTGTTAACACATTTAGTGTTCATGTCAATTTAGCAACGGCCCTTGCTATGCACATGGAATGTGATTTTGCGTCATGTATGGTGAACACTGCCACAACTCAATGTTGATGTTTTATGACCTGGACTTGATAATAAAAACCTCTTTTGAAGCTCAATTTTTAAAAAGGCTGTGACCCTTAATAACCATTTCCAGACCTAGATGTATATAACCTTTTTTTATTTTTTTTGGTAGAATCACATCCTTAGCATGTCAAAGTTGATTCTGGACATCTTGTTTAACCCGTAAATGTATGATGTGACATATAGGACACAAACAATTAACGGACAATAATTCTAACTACTAGTGTGTACCGTATTTTTAGAATTAAATCGGTAATAAAGATTCTAATTCTTAGTTCAGCTGTGACGGGGTCACAGTCGAAGCTGATTGACAGAATTATAAGTTGTAAATAGCAAAAAATCGAAAAAAAAAATGCAGAATGTCTTAGAATTTCATCCTGAACTTGCCTGATTTTTTCCAGATCAATCGGAGAATTTATGCATTTAAGGGTTAATTCAATCGCATTCTCTCACTTTATTTTTTAGTAGAATATTTAGAAAAAACTTTCTTCATTTAATTAACAGTGATGAATAAAAATATGGAAATATCTAGGTATAATCCAAATAATGTATACTTCAATAGCATGATTTTACTGGGATATAACTATTACTCAAATTTGAATTCCAATTAACATATTTTTGGCTAATTGGAAGACGAAACTAGTTTGGGTTAATCTCTTATTGAATAGAGTTATCGTATTGTGTGTAATATGCAAAGTCTATACAACAACTAATAATGTTGTCTTATGGTAACGATATGTCAGGTGCCTCTGTAATGTTACATTTCTGCATCGATTTTGATATCAATTCATATAATATGGAAAATCCAGAGCACTGGAAACTGACTCAAATTATTGGATTATATCTATTCTGTATGACGCAAACAGTTATAAATTATAATTACATATCTCAAGTCGTATTTTTCTAATCTTTGTTTGTCTGTAGGACTTTATTAAAAATGATTTTTTAAAAACAGAAGTAAGTTTGTCAGACATAGTAATTAGGTCCCCCACACACTTTTACCTTTTACTGTCTTGATTAGTATCATGTGCCTTCCCTATTATTTGATATAAAGAAAAATCTCGGGGCAGTACTATGCTGATTAATTGGATCAATTTATTCACAATCAAAACTAATTGAACTACTATTTTTCCACGAGATTTCGTCTTCTGTATGTTCTGCATACGTTCTATCGAAATACGAAAAATGGTTCATATTAAAAGAGGAAATCATTACCAAAAATGAGGCTTTTCATATGAAATATATTAAGTATTAAAAGTACCTACATGGGTACTGAGCGTAGTACCATTATTTAATAATAAATTGAAATTGTATACATTATCGCCTGGCCACTACTTGAACTCACTATTTTCTTGGATCCAATAATTTTCAAAACTACATGGCTTGTGCAACCTATAAATAAATTCCCAACCATTTTTGAATATCTGCCAGAAAAGCGTTAACAGACCGTTACCTACATGCATACTAGTTTTTCAGTCTCTCTCTCTCGTTACAAAAAGTAAAAAATGTTCATTAAATAAAACGGGAAATGTCTCAAAAAGAGAATCCCAAAGTACGAATCATTGTGCACATCTGGAATGATGTAGTGGTCATTTACGTATGAATTGTGTCTATTTTGATTATGATTTATCGACTAACTAGGTAAACAAGTATTTTATTTAAAAATTGATTCAATATGGTTCAACATTGTTAACAACGTGCCAATAATAAGGTTGGTTTATGTGTACAAATGACGTAATCGATGGGTTACTTTCTTTTTATTCTACTGTTATAACGGATTTTTTATACATTAATTTGTCACAATGATTTTTTATTTAATTTCAGATTAGTTTTTGGTACCCTCTATCCTGCATATGCATCCTACAAGGCTGTAAAGACAAAAAATGTTAAAGAATATGTAAGTAAAAGAAATAGATCCATAATTATTAAGCGAAACCAAGCTGTTACTTTCAATTAAAATCTTAAAACTTTAAGTATAACCTTCTCGTTTTGTTATTCCAAGGCAGGTTTTGTTTGTTGCCTACTCTCTTAATCCTCCATCATTAAAGATTCAATTACAACAATTTGTTACGGTTCTTTTTCCGTCAAATTCCGAATTACAACATTTGATACCGAAATTGAAAATGAAACCGAAACGATAATTTCGTAAAATTATTTCGCAAAATTCGGCAAAAGAATTTTGTGCCGGTTTGCTGAGCAGACAAAGAAGTGTTTCATCTCGACAAGATGGTACCTAAAAATAGTCGTGATGAGTACATGTAGTTAACCCGATATTTCTGGTACGGAGTTCCTGGTTAAAAGAGATCATTGACTTGAATGTACTATTTATATGGCACCACAAAGAGAATTCGGTCAAACAAAGATTTGTTTGTAAGAAATTTTAAATGATTTTTGTTCGTAATAATTGTTGACAATTATGACTTAATCTCTGTTCTCATTGTTTACAACAAAGCTAACTCCCACTTTTGGCAACAATTTTCAGTAGTCATCTTTGTCTTTAACACGCCATTATCTTTCTCCTTTCAGTCATTTTCAATAATGTTAAAAGTTACGTCGTGACAAATCATGGGAATTTTCTAGTTGTCACATTGATTTCCGGGTTGAAATTTTACATGAAATATACCTCCGTACAGTAAAAACTGAACTAAACAACCAAGCAAATAAATTCATATAGCTTGTATCATATATAGGGTGTTGTGCAGAAGTTATAACAAACTTGCAGGAGTCAAATAAAAATCATTAGATCCCGTCTCGCCTATTTATTTTGACAAATAGCGCCATAGGCGTAGTTTGACCCAATAGAATGTATTAAGTTATCATTAGGTGTTTAATTAAGCATTTCTGACAATAAGCTACTGTTATCTCTGGAAATGCGCCATTTTGGGTACAAATCAAATCAAACTGTTAGTGTCGACTTCGCATAGTAACAGCATTCGCAATTTATTTTTCATATTTGTTTGTCATTCTCTCGATTCGTGCAATGCGAAAATCATGTAATAGCGTAGTCTTCTACTGGCACCGTTTTCTTACGTCAGTGTAGTTTCCATATTTGATCGATTAACTGTCTAACAATTTAACGTGGCCCGTTAACCGAACACTAGGATATGTTTCATGTTTATGGAGAAACCTGCTTTAAAAGAAGAAGAGTCGCACAGTTGTATGCAAAAGAATTTCAAGCACGATTCGTTTCGTGTTCTAGTATCTGTGCAAGAAATGGCGAAACCAACGGATTATAAGACGGGGCAATGGTTTTAGTTGCCCCTTTTTTTGATCGTACTGTAAAAGTTGAAGAAACTTACAATACGTAGAAGTCAATTCACCTATCAGTTTTTGGAATGTTGGACATGACATAAGCCATTTTCCGTCTACTGTTTCATGTGCTCTCCATAAACAACTTTATCCGTATTATCTACAAAAGATATAAGCTATGGGTTTAAAAAAGATTTTAATATCTGTAACATTTTTATCCCATGACAAAAAATGACATGAATGTGTCATTGCGTTTAACAATAATCAACCAAAATTTGCTGTTTAGACTGTTCCAGCATTTTCTTCCATGTCGTCGTTATTATTTTTATAACTTATATAACGTTTTAATATTTTTAAAAGATGCTCTGTTTAACACTAGGGAATGGATATGTTCCGTATATTTTTCTTTGCTGGCAAGACATTATTTTAACAAGTTCAGCATCGGTAGCATACTTGGTGTGCCATCGACCGCATTTGCCAACGGCCTATGTAATACAATCGGGGCTGAACGTATTAAAGGAGTTTCTTCTAACTGATAGATTGACTGAGGAGGCCCATCAATAGGAATATTTGTTTTCATGGTCTTCTGACCTCAGCTTATTGAATTGTTTCCTTTAGATCCAAATAAAAAGTTTGTTCTATGACTAAATTAAAAAAAAGTCATTGACAAGACAAGCGCTTGTAGAATCAAGACATATCTGAGATATTTGATAGGATTCAAGCATTAATGAACATGCGCCCTCCAGTTATGTCTTAAATCTTCATTTTAATAAATTTGTCCTCGTACTCAAATAGCCTTTTAAGCTTGTTGCAGTTTTCGTAATAAACCCCGTATATAACTTATTAAAAATTGAACAATTCATTTTTCCATTAATTTAACCTTGAAATAAATTATTTTCATCAAAATATGTAATTTTTAGGTAAAATGGATGATGTACTGGATAGTTTTCGCGCTATTTACCTCTACGGAGACTTTCACAGACATTTTTCTTAGCTGGTAAGTGGAAATGATTGCACGAATTTTCCGTTATCGCCATGTTACGCTTTCACTCATTTGCAAAAAACGAATATTTCCAATCGATTATTCGATATGTTTTAGGTTTCCATTTTATTACGAAATCAAAATTATCCTGGTGATATGGTTGCTTTCGCCTGCCACGAAAGGATCCAGTATTCTCTACAGGAAATTTGTTCATCCTATGTTAAGTAGCAGGGAACATGTAAATTAAACCAAAAAATGACCTCTGCCACTACTACAGTAACAATGAATTTTTTAGGAAATAGACGAGTACATTTCGAAAGCCAAAGAGCAAAGTTACAAGCAGGTACTTGACTTGGGACAAAAAGGTGTGACAGTTCTTATGCAAACCGCCCTAAAGGTACGTTAAACATAAAAGTAGATTAACGCAATTGCATGTCTTTATGTTTACTAGCTTTTTAGAGTTTATTTTTCGATTTCTTGTTTAGACTTTTCATTTGCATGTACTCCATCACCTCTTTGGCTCATTCTTTTCACACTTTAAATAAAGCGAGAAAAGCTGACGAAATAAACTCTAAAACTTCATTAACTCCTCTCATATGAGTTTTTTTACATAGTCCATAGGCGCTGAAAGTTTATTAAGGTTCCTAATACAGCAAGAGCCTTTGGCTATTTCCAGTACAAGTGAAAATGTTCGTCTAGAAACTGATGGTTTTCAATTAAAATCTCAAGAAGAATATCAATCGGCTATGAGATTAGAGTTGTCTGATGAAGAATTAGAATTTAATGAAGAACATGTCGAGAAAAAGCCCTCGAAAACAAAGGGCAAGGCTAAAAAACGTACCAGAAGTAGTACACGAGTTAAACGGACGGCTTGACTGAAAAGACACATCAGAAATTCAAAATATAATATTTTAACTGTCAATTTAATTGGACTTAAAATATAATTATGCTCTAAAAAGGGGTCTTTATGTAACATTACTATTTAATTGTGATTTTTCTATATTGTTTTAGTTTTTTGTATTTTTAAGATTTTGTGAACTTAGAATGACTGATTTTTTAAAATTTCATTCAGTAGAACAATTTTAAATTGAATTTTGTCAATTTTTAAGACAAAAACTGTGTATTTTTAAATATACTTTTACTTATTATCATTATTATTTTAATTTTGACGTATTCCACTTTTCATATACTTTGCTCAGTTGCATGGCTTTTTGAAATCATACCATTGGGACGCTTTAACTTAATTCTTAACCCATCACGTAAGGAATATAGTTTTTAAACTTTTTTTACGAAATTATTTTGATTTCTTTGTCATTATAGGGTGGTGGAGGAATTGTGAATCAACTGAGGAAGTCTTATAGTCTCGGTGATTTGGCAAATTCCACTGATCAAAATGATGGTATTTGTTCACTTGACCCACCATTGACTAGAAGGTAAAATATGACTATTTTATTTGATTAATTTATCAAAATCTATTTTTAGACGAAAAACTGGACGAAGTCCACACCGTTCCATTTCAACCTCTTCTGCCTCTGTGTATTTTTCTGAAGTAGATCTTGGTGATAAAGGAAACACAACCGATATTGGAGTTGCTGAAGATATTAGTTCAGGTATGGCATTTTCTCGTTTGTATTTGAAATTAGATTACCAGAAGGTATTCAGTTACGTTATTTACTTCGTGCAGTACCATAAACTTGGAGAACTTTAAAGGTACTACTGCACCGATTGTCAAAGATTTTGTATTGGTGACAATTTGAAGAAGAACTACCTCCAAAACATCAAGACTCCTGATTCTACAGGAAAAGCTTTTAGTTTTTTCGTTTTGGGGTTAACAAGATGCATCGTTCATTGATTTTGATCATAGACCTTATGGTTCACATTGCTTGTTGCAATGAGCTTTCTATCGAAGCAAAATTAAGTAATCGACAGACAAAAGACGATATATATCTTTGCCACATCTTTTTGACATCTGTCACTACTTGTAAATCCGTTCGAGCAACGATATACATGACAGGTCATGGCTGTGGTTAATCAAAGTTTCCTTTGTTTATTTCTTCTTCTGTTTTTCCATTTAGTCTAGCCTAATAACACAGGCCTACAAAATTGAACTTTATAAATAGTTTTTGCACAATTCCATGTGTATTGTATAGTCTTGGGTGCGCTGAATCCAAATCCGGCCGCAGAATTGCTCTATCACATCAGAATTTTGAGATATTCAAGCTTAAATATTCAAAAGATGCTGTTTTAAGCCGATTTCAAAAGCTTATATTTGATGAACACATTTTTTTTAATAATTTTTGATGACTACATTGCATACTGCCATTCTTCATCTTCAAAATGCATTGTCGCATTTTATTATACATTTTTTTTCGCTAAGATATTCAAGTTTACAGTAGTGCAAAAAAAACCTATGCCGAGCTGCTTTTCATAAGCCATCTAATTAAGTGGATGCATCACTGAAATCCCTAACTTTTTTATTATTTCCACTAGGCTTTTCAAATAAGTTTTTCTGTCTTTCTAATCATAAAAAAGGGCCAATGAAAAAAAAATCATAACTATGTATACCGTGAAGATATAGTATACATATATCTATATGTATATCTAAAAAGTCATACTATCCTATAAATCGATATAATTTTGGATCTACCCATCCCATTATCCTGCCTTTGGTGTTATTTTGACCAAGAAATTGTCTACTAAGAATTTGGGCGAAGCAGAATGAGTCAAAAATTAAATTCGGCTTTTTCATGAACAAATAAATTTCTAGTTTCGAAAAACAAAATTTTTGAAAATATTCAAAATTAAAATTTTTGCCTTCTGTTGGAGATTTCGAAATTCAAGCGCCTAAATCTTCAGTATGTGCATTCAAGAATTTGTGGTAAAAATCTGATCGCTATACGTCCACTGGTTTCCGATATACAGGGTGTTCCAAAAAGG
>JABRWK010000046.1:26043-47457 GCA_013372445.1 Hypothenemus hampei
CCCCATATGTATTTATATTTTATCTAACTATTGTCAGATATATGACAAATGTTATTTTGGCAGGTATGGTTAATTAGATGGCTTATGAAAAGCAGCTTGGTATAGGTTTTTTTCGCACAACTTTAAACTTGAATATCTCAGCGAAAAAAATGTATAATAAAAAGCGACAATGCATTTTGAAGATGAAGAATGGCACTATGCAATGTAGTCATCAAAAGTTATTAAAAAAATTATGTTCATCAAATATAAGCTTTTGAAATCGGCTTAAAACAGCATCTTTTGAATATTTAAGTTTGAATATCTCAAAATTCTGATGTGATAGAGCAATTTTGCGACCGGATTTGGATTCAGCGCACCCCAAACTATACAGTACACATGGAATTGTGCAAAAACTTTTTTGGCTGTAGACCTGTGTAATTATTTTCTAATTGCAGGATATTCGAGCGGCGAAATATACGCCACTCATCAGCCCTTAAAGCTGCAAGCGAGGGAGAGTGTATCTAGTCAAAGAACAGGATCTCTTACAAGATCTCGATCCACTAGGGCGACCTCCAGATCTGGTCTACCAAAGAAAACTGTCACAAGCGATGTAAGTGTGGTCCTAATGGTCAATCAGAAATATAACATTCCACTTACAGAAAAATTAAGTTCGAAAAAAGTAATAAATATAAGTAAAATTGCCTAATATTCTGAAAAATACTCAACATTTCCTTACAAAAACTACGGATATGAAACAGAATTTCGAACACAATTTTTCATGAGTCATATGTCAGGTACTACTTATACACTATTTTTGTGTTCTCATATAGGACAGTGATGAAAACGAGGTGTTTGAGACAAATATAGTTTTTAATAAAGATAGACAGTCCGAGAAGAAACACGAGTCTTCATCCAGTGAGAGCGAATTTTTCGATATTCCTGATAATAGTAATACGGGTGTTGATTTGCATGGTAAAACTTTTCGCATCTCAAATAGCAGTAACACAAGCCAGATAACTTTAAACAGTGAACTACCTTTACTCAAAAGTAACCGGATCGATGTGATTGCTGCTGCTCATGGGTATGAGAGCGACAGTAAAATAACCGCATGTAAAAACGACCCTTTTTCTACATTGAACCATAATCTGGCTAAATTAGCTCTAAATTTCTCTTCATTTCATCCTCCCATTAACCCTACAACTTTCAATAAAATCAAAGAAGTTGACATGGAGAATCGTGGTGGAAAATACAATAAGAAACAGGCACCATTGCCGCCAAGACCAACGCATAAAGTTTCCCAGGGAAGTCCAATTAAAGCCACTTTGGTACTTCAACCAGGAGTGGTGCGCCACTTAAGTTTGAGCGCTGAAAGTTTGAATAAGGAAATTTTTCTTAATTATTCTCCTAAGGTGAGACGTAAATCGAGAAATCTCAGTCCAGTTTCCAGAAGTTCCAAAAGCAGCGAAGAGTCAAAAGCAGGAAATGCTTTAAAGAAAATGCTGAAATTGCCCAGAAAAATGGCCCAGTTAAATATCTCTGGCAAGGTTAAAGAGAAACGGAATTCATTCAATGAGTTTTTCCATGTCAAAAAATTAGTGGACACTAAAACGAAATCAAAGAGTGCAAGTAACTTGGAACTAAATCTGGACAAACGTAGTAACAGTCAAGTGTCCATTAGGAGTTTGACTGATTCCCCAATGGCCCATAGAAGGTTAAAAGTTATAAGACGATACGTGGACAATGACATTGACTGAGTTGTGTCCTTAGTTTAGATGTTGCTTAGTAACTATGGAATCCCTACTAGTTTCAGGCATGAAAAAAATTTGCGTTTTTGATTGTGTGTTTGTGTCTTTTTCTTTGCTATTAACTAACAAAATTAAGAGTTGCGTACTCTTGAACAGTCTTCGTAATTTATTAATTGCGAATAGACTGTTGGGACAAGACGTATTTGTTATCTACTAATGGTAATGCATAATTTCTAAAAGCAGGTTTAAGCAATTGCTGCGTATGTAAAATTCTCGAAGATATAACTTTTTGTTATTCTAGCCCAATTAAGTCATTATGTGTGTTCTTTCTATTGCAATAAGCTGTTATTTTGAAATTTAACATAATTTCTGTGTTTATATCCTCATTTTAAAGCATTTTACATTTAAACTATTCGGTTGATAAGGTGCTATTTCTCTGTTCTTTCGCTGTTAAACGTTTGCGGTTTCTGATTGAGAAAGTTAATCAAGTGGTTTTCGTAGGCCTCTGTTGAAGCCAACTGTACACTAGTAAAGGAGTTTTGCAAAAATTAAAACAAATCATAGATTGACAATGAAAGATCAGGACAATATGGTGGATGTATAATAATTTTTCAGACAAGTCCTATTAATTTTTATCATGCCATGATAGATCTGTCTGACTGACTCTGGCTTAGTTTTGATGGGGTTCAACACCTTTTCTGTTGTTCTAAATCGATTATTTTGTCTTTTTTTAACGTTTGCCTTATTCGTCATTTTCTATTCAAAGAAAATGTTTTTTTATCATGCACTCTAAAAAATTGGGAGAAAGAACTACATATAACAGACACGGTTCTAAACCTGATACCGAACCTCCTGAGACCTGAATCTCCAATAATATTAATAAATGCATTCTTGCCTAGTAAAGAAATATATGAGTTTTGTTTTTCTCTTTTCTGTATCACTCTCTTGCAATCAGTATAGGAGTTCTATAGGCTCGACAATGTCATTTGGAAATATTTGGTTTCCCCTTGACCTAATGGAAATTAACAGAAGTTTGTTTCTTTACACGCATTGTATCCTGCATTCCCTTATTTAAAAAAATGCTCTTAGTTTTTACAATTGATATTTTATAATTTATTTGAAAACTAAAAGAAATATTTCATATTTATAGGACCACTCAAGTGCCACATTGCCTCGTACTAAGAAGTCAACCAAAAAGAAAACCATTTGAAACTCTGATTTGAAGCATATATTGAGTAGAAAATGAATTTCATTTTTCTGTGTGTCTGTTAATGTTGTAGTGTTTGTTTTATTTTTTAAATGGAATATACGGCAACTATTTTTATGCAACACGAGAGAGATTTTTGTAAGTGTCGCTTCATTCGGGTGTAAATTTCATTAAATGCTAAAAAGATTGATTTCCATCCCTAGGTGTGAAATATATCCTGCCACATATTTTGTATTGAATTTTTACAACGAAAAAGAAAATAAAGAATTTGAAATACGAGAAGCATATTTTAAATTTGTAAAAGTTATGTAGCTAAACTAGTAAGTTCTTGTTTCTATTTAGAAACAGTCAATAGTAAAAATTATTATTCTTTTTGAACTTAATAAATACCACTCGTATTTTCATTAGCAACTAATTCATATATGCAGCTAAACCATGAATGTGCGACACCCTATATATTTTCTCGATTGCTGTACCTATACTTATTTTTTTTTAGTTATTAATTATGAAGTTGATTGAGTGTTGTTTTCTACTACATATATGATCTAGTCTAATTAGAAATTGTTATAATTAGGGCTTTCTCATATTTGTTTTTATTTCGTAATCGACATATCGAAAAAAATGACAAAATCCTAGATTGCCTTTAGAAATATTGATCAGAATCTGTTAAATTTTTTTAAGGAAATTCTCAAATCGAGCATTCTAAATTGATTTTTTAGAAACCATGCTAGAATTGTAAATATTTATAAGAGATTATAAGAATGACGGCTTTCACGCTAGGTGAAATGAAATAATTATCCGGTCTTAAATGACGTTTTGTCTATAAGTGCTGTACCTATCTTCGAATTCAGATCAGGACATTTAACCTCGAATTTGTCCGAAATCGTTAAGAAACATATTCGTCAGATAAAGGTGAAACTGATGATGCGAGAGAGAATGGTTGCGTAATTGAAAGTGAATTGAACCGAGATGCTCAAATCGTAAAAAATTCATTTCGGATGTGTCAAAAAGTAAGAGTAAGAAAATATATGTATAAAATTCTATATAGAATGCTGTTTTAACGCACTTTTAAGACTTGAATAGGACATTCACATATGAAGTTTGATTATTGTTGTCTTTTATACCTAACAATTAGTATATTGTAGCATGTTATTGCCAGAAATCGTATTTAATGTTCAGTTTTATGAATGATTTAAATAAATATGTCCAGATAATTTTCAATGCAGTTTTATTTATTCCAACATCATTAGAAAAACATGATTATGCATTTTATCCAAATGACTTGCACGGCCCGACGGTCATTCATTGAATGGTCAGCATGGTCTCAAGGTAACTCCATATGCAAGACGTGCACCAGTGAAGGCGACAATTTCTGAACCCCTCTACCACGTCACAGGGCCCCGCCACCTAGGAGAAAGGTTTCCATTAAGAGCAGTACACTATAACTTATTTTTATTCACTATTGTTTATCAGTTGTGTATTTATGACAAATCCAAATATGGTAGTCAATTTTAGTGGAAGAGTTTTGGAAACGTGTTGCAAAAGATCACTTAAGAAACAACGATGAAAGGGTTAATAAAGATGCATTAAATATATGTATATGGAATATTAAGGGTATTCACGTAACTGAGCTGTCACGCAAAAAAATAAATGTGTTAAAATCAAGAAATGAAGTGTGCTATTTGAAGATCAATACACTTGAATGAGGTACACTAACAATGTGCTAAAAATATTATCATCCAAAGTTAAGAAGGTTTTGCTCTTGTAGGGCTTTTTAACAGAAACGTCAAATAATTTTTTTAAAAAACTTTTTAAATTATGTATAAGGCAGATACATGTTTTAAGACAGTAATCGACAGTTATGTTTGGAGTTATTCATTGAATAAAGAAAAATCTTCAAGAAATTTTAATACTGCCGCTTCAGCTAATGAATTATTTGACTATTAAACCTACATACTTAATGGAATAATAAATGGTTGTATGGTAGTGCTCCGAAGTGAGAGGGAAACCCGACTCTTTCGATTTTAGTCGATTTTATGAAATTTTTAATTGAAATACATAACCGCTCTTAACTGTTACGGTTATATTTTTATTGGAATATACTGGGTGCTCGGTTGCGCACAGGCCGGACGTGGTTTCAATTGCGTTTTCGCGTTCGTGACGGAATTTTCATTAATGTTTTTTTTTAAATTTTTGTGAATGCGATGTTGTTTTTTTATTTTTGTGAACATTTTTAAGGATTTCTCACATGAATGGCCCTCAAGGTAAATTTGTAAAAATTTGAAAATTGCTAGGAAACGATTAAAAAATACTAATGTTGACCTGCAGTTTTCCAGTACAAATTTCTATTTTATTTAAATTAAATGAAAAAAATTAGTTTGTCCACCAGGAAGTTGTATGCGAAACCATTAAATTTCGCCTTTACCGCAACTATTTAAGAGTAAATTAGACCAAATTTCATTTTCACGGACGGGTTTTTTCATAGAATTTTCAAGATAATATTTATTTTCTTAGTCTAAACCCGCCCATATGCCATATAGGAATTTAAATATTTTTGCAGGGCGTTTTGCCAATTAAATTTTCCTAATACATCGATTATTTTTTTTATTTATTGTTAGCACCTTATTACCTTTAAAGTGTACCATTTACTTTGCGTTTATGCATTTTCAAGGCTATTCCTTCAGAAGTCCAATTAAATGGATTTATTAACTTGTAAATGCGATATTTTAATTGGATATTTAAATTTTTGTTATTCTTTTTTTCTTCATTTTACATTAAATGCACTGCGGACCTTGTGAGCGATATAGTGTGTATAAAAATTGGTTGATATGATAAAAATTCCTGTATTTAATAGGCATGCAACGTCAAAATCCGCAAGACATATTCCGCCTTTCCAAAGTAACCTAAATAAAACCCGTATACCGGCTGAAATTCGACCAATGAAAGAAAAAAACATGACTTTAATCTTATCGACATTTTATTACTTATGTGCTAATATTGCCTTTCTTGTTTATTGTTCCATTCAAATATTCTTTATGGCATTTTCCAGGTTTTAATTCGCGAGCATCCGAATCCAGTCTCGAATGATGATCATTGAACGTTCTCCTACGTTTGGCAAACGACATTAGACATAATGAAGCTGTATGGCCTTTTCATAGTTAGTCTCTGTTTAGTCCAAATTAATGGACAAAGAAGTAGATTGTCCACCAATAAAGTAAGTATTTAAAAACAAACATATGTACACTGCCCAACACAATATTGAAGAGATTTAAAAGCGTTTATACAATGACAATTTAAAAATGGTAACGTGACCAAAGTATTTCAAGTCTTTAAAAAATATTACCGTTGATGAAATCGCTCAAATTTTCAATAGTCATGACTCTATACACCACTATATTCTTCAGCACCATCATAAGGTGACAATAAGATGGGAGTTAAAACACTTATCCACATCCTTGAAATCCGATATAATAGTGTTTTACAGTTGGTATAAAGTCTAAATAATATCTATTGTATCTTTCTGACAAAGAATGAGTCGTTAGTGCAGCAGCATTTCAAAACTGAGGCAGTTTCAAGACCCTCGCTCTCGACAGGAAAACTTATGCTAACCCTAGGGAATTTCTAGCAAAACTCCTAAAGAGCTATTAAAAGCCTGTAATCAGAATTAAAAGGCTAGATTCTGTGAGTAGTTTAAACACGGCCACTCGCTATGCGTACAATATCCATCTTATTCCCTTGACCTCGTTCCATGCGACAATTATATGTTTTTAGCCATGCAAGTCTGCTTAAACTGATCTTAAATTTATTATTTTTCAATATTATATCGTTATAACGATTGGAAGCAGTCCAATTCGAACAAGTAATCTTACGGTTGCAGCACAATATGTCTTAAAAAACTAAACATAGAATCAATATAAAGCAGCTGGACTAAGAAGGGAGGCAAGTGCGAAATGGTACAATGAAATATATACGATTTCAGGAATCAGTGAAGTGAGTGCTTGACGCAGTTATTGGAAGAATGATTTCCAAACAAAGTGTCAGCAGATGGTTAAATACATGCAATTTAATAACTGCTTTTTAAAATTCAAAAAATTAACGACATATCTCTTTTCGAACAAATTTAATTGGTTGAAAAATAACCAAAAACTTTAATGGAACTAATGGATTTCGAGGAGTTAAGAAGCGATGCTTGAGTGCGACTGCGCTTCTTTCAAATGGAGTAAAAGCATGAAGTTGTACCAGATGAGATATCACAGGAGACAAACCATAAGACAATTAATAAAAAAAAACATGGAAAAAGTAGAAACACTACTTTTACCACTTCTTATATTGTTTATACATATATTTTTTAAGTTATCTTTGAAGCATAAAATTAAAAAATAAATAAATAGCAACTTCACTTGTTAAAAGCAGTGGTATTTAACATAATTTTTACATATTAAAATCTATATGGTATTGTATTCAAATCAACATCGCCCAAGAACTTCAACAACAAAAATATCGTATTGTTTTTCAAGGAAAATGATAATTTAATTTGTTGTTGATGGCCTTTATATTAGAATTGTTTAGATTAATGTTACATAAAATGCAAGAAAAGTTCATATTTGGGTTTTGCAATCTAATGAAGGTTGTTTGATGAAACTCACAACGTTCACTGAATCTTAAACGGATGTTGTTAATTATTCTTTTCTTTCATGATGATTCTAATGCTTTTAATAGCGTTATGATATGTTTTAATACTTTCTCCCTCGAAGCAGACTGTCCAAATTCTGAAAAGAAAGTTTCAGAGATTTTTATTTTTATTTTAGCACCTTGTTTATTGAAACGTACAAGGGAAATTTTATTAAAAAATCTACGGGGGTGGTATGACAAGTATTCATGTTGGCTAATTAAGAGAATTTTCACTCAGACCTAATTGCCGTGGTTCAATGATTTTTACATCTTTCATTTCGTTCACAACTGCAATGACCATCTTTAGAGAATATGAGATAGAAACCGAAGTGACCTTATTAAAGGCGCGACTTATTAGGTTCGTGCCGTCAATCAAGTCACTTCTGTCTTTACCTCATCATTGGGGCGTTAATTTTTTTATTAATTGGTATGCTCAGTCAATTGTTAACTAAATTTTCTGCACGTCCTGTGAACAATAAAACATCGATAGAGAATTATAGAAATGTAATAAAATGTTGAAAGTGAACAACACGCAGGAAATGCTAAACGAAAATGAAAACAAATACAAATAGACACAATTAACATTCTACTAAATAGGAAATGAGCATAAAACAATTAATACTTGGATAAAAAAAAGGAGAATAAGAAGAAGAAGAAAATAATAAGAATTCATAGCAATTAAAATTTTGCAAGGCAGTTCTTCAGAATAAAATTGCATACCTAATTGGATGTGGTAAATTGGCAGGAGCAATTACGGTTTTAATTTTTTACGAACGTAATAACGTTGCGTAAACGTATTGCACGCAAATTTATCGGATGATAAGAGTGGTGTATACGAGAAATGGGCTTTGAATCGGCCCTTATGTAACGTCAAATTTCAAATTTTTCGTGTAAATTACCTGGAAATGTTACAATTTAGAAGTTTATTTTCGTACATTCCGTCTATTTAAATAAATAATTAAAACTAATACATAATTTATACCTAAACATACATACATAGGCTATAAATGGTATGCTTTCCTTTATTTAAATATTTCATTTTTCTTGTTTCATGGGCAAAGCTCCGTTAACTAACTGATTAATAGTCCGACAAATGTTTACTATTATTATCAAAACAATTTAGTCGCAGTAGTAGTTATCAGAAAAAAGAGTGACACTTTTGATAGGGGTTTTACCTGATTTTGTGCGACAATCGCCTCATATACTCGTTTGACCTTATACACATTAAATATGTATGGTATGTCCTGTTCAGAAGATGCCAACTTCGAAAAAATCGAGGGATCGTAAATTGGAGCCTAAAGTGATAACACTGAATAGTATAAACTAACAATTTTATTATTTATGAGAGATTTTAACAGAAAATTCACTACTAACAACTTTTTAGTTCCAAAACTGTATATGTCAACAAAGTATTATCACAAGTTATGCAAATTACTGTGTTTTACATCGGATAAGTTGCTAGCCTTGTCAGCAGCATCCTGAAATGTCCAGCAGCCTGTTGAATCTCAGCTAGACTTTGAAACGTAAATCAAAAAGTGTTTTTTTTTGTAAAAAACAATGATCAAGGTTTCCGACTCTCTACATTTCGTGGAATTTCATGCAAAAAATATACAATGGCGGTGTCGACAGTGCGAGCACTGCTTGCAGTCCAAAAAGGTTACTTGTCCCTTTAATTACCAAATTCCCAAAGCCCAAGGTTCCTGCCTCTCTATAGTTTGAATTTCAAAAATATAAGCAGCCTAAGTATGAAAAATAACTGGTTCCAAAGGTTACTTGTTGCTCTTGTTACGAATAATCTCCAAATAAACAAATGAAAGAGAAAAAAAAATTAGATAAATCGACATCCATTTGTAACCCAGGTCTGCTACATTTCCAAGGTTGTACCGGTTGCCATTTACTAATATGTGCCACACCAATAAGATAATATTCAAATAGCCTTTCATTTCACTTATCGGTACCTACCCGCCCTCGATTATTTTGTCTTTTCCATTGTTCAAACTGTGGTTTCGGTTGCATTACAACATTTTTTGAATGAAAATATGATAATTTTATTGAATGCATTTATACATATATTTTTTTATAGAAAGCGTAATTGCACAATCTATAAAGGTTAATGTGGTGATTAGTATGAATACAGTTTGAGATCCATTTGGAAAATTAGAAGACTTGAATATTAGAAATTCTATTGCGAAATACTAGGTTATTTTCCTTCTCGATCGTATTATTGTCATTACCATCGTACCAATTGAATTGTGCTCATGGATGCGAATCGTTCGTTGACGATTTAGGCCGAAAACACACCAAAATGGTATAGTAATCATCGAAGCAAATGAAAAGGAAAACTACTTACTTGTTTACGCTTTAATAATTTTTTTAAGCTCTTCTAGCTTTCGAATTGCAACTTGTGTGTAGTATTTGATTTTTTTCCTATTTTTCAAACAGAAATGTACTACAAGAAGAAAGCATTACACAAGCATTTGTCTCGTAACTGTATCACTTCCTCAATGGTGGTGCTACAACTATTTACTTACACGAAATCAAGTAATAAATAATGCATTTTTTAACATAAAATTGTTCCTACTGGCTTATATATTGCAATTTTCACTTAATTATCATTAAAATATTGAGTTTCTTTGTTTAAATAACCAACTTTTAGCCTAGTTTAAGTGGTATTTCAATATTGGCAGGAAATATAAAGTAAACTGCTAGTTCAAGGTTCTCTCTCTCACTCTTGTACACTATTTTAATAATAATTAACTTTGTTTAGGTAACCGGATTAATTGCACCACTCTTTATACCATTTGAGTGAAAAATCGCGTCATTTTAAAAAGCCGCTAAAACAATATAATTATAAATATTTAACCGTACTAATGGCGGACCAGATAAAAATCATCTCGTCTGGTAACTTTCACTGGATTTTAAATAAACGTCCAAACAAGTTATTGTTATGTTTAAGCCGCAATTGGAACAAATATTAATACAAAAAAATTATTTTCAGACGCAAAATGTGACTACCAAAGACGAAAATAGCAGAACAAGTCGTGGAAAAGTTCGATTTTTAGCTACGCAAGAGTTTGCTCAACTGCCAAATGAACAATCGACTCAAAGTTCTACAAGAAGGACGTCTGCCAGCATTAGAACTCGAGCTCGACCTTCAATACCTCCTAGAACCTACTCAGTGATTGAAGAAGTGATCAATGACTCTTCCAGACGACAATCTAAGCCTCTTGTTCAAAGCGCGTTTGAACAATCCTCTCCCTTACCGTCAGTTGAACCTCCTGTTATAAGCGATCTTCCCTTGGAGGATTTCGGTTTTGGTAGTACGGCACGGGCTATATTAAAAGCTAGAGGTCAGGCACCGCCTCTAAAAACTACGACTCCTATTATAGACGAACAGTATCTGTTAACTAATTTTGGAGGCACTATAAGATCTTTAGCCGCTCAAAGAGGACAGCCACTAAGGGCCACACCTCTTCGACAAGAATCCCCTTTCTTTGAAGACATCGTGACACGTAGAGGTCCATTACGAAGTCAAACCAGGCCGGTGTTTCGAGCAACTTCTACATCTACATTTCCTAATATTTTCGAGGAGGTAGCTGTTGATACAACGCAAGTGCCCGAAGAAGTGGAGGGATTACCTGCAACAGAACCTCTTATAGCGATCCCTATTAGCGATGAAAAAGAATTGGTTACAACACAAAAGACAATTTCAACTTCACCGGTTTCAAGGAGAAGAGTTCAAGTATATAGTAGAAGAAACCTTGTATCTGAAAATCCAACGATAGCAACAAGTTCGAGAGGAGCGAATAGAAGGCGTGAACCGTCAAGATCTAAAACTAATAACAAACAACAGAATGATAGTTTAAATGACGAAGTCAGTTACCTTTTTTCTCCATCATCGGATGATTCTCGAAGTAGAAGTTCATCCAGAAGAGGCAGAACCAGTGAAAACGACTTGGAGGTTAAAGGACGTAATAGAGCAAGAAGTAGTTCAGTTATTAGAGGTAGTGATGATAAAGGACCGAGTACACAAGCTACAAAGCAAATTGAAAAACAAGGGACTTTGGTGGGAGATCCAAGAAGGCGATCTAGTAGATTTAAAGCAGCTACTGATGATAACAATAACAATAATAAGACATTTAAACCATCAGATTCTAATCAAAAATTCCGAAGAAGAGCATCGACCTCAAGAGCCACATCAACCGAAGCTCCCACTATAAAGTCGTCACGATTTTCCAGTATGCTGGAAAACATAGACGAGTCCAAATTGGAAGTTTTGCCGTTATTTGAACGAGAAAATAAGAACTTCATACCTCCCAAACCGAGACAGAGATCATTGCGAAGAGACAGTGGAGAAAATGTCGATTTAAGTGGTACCGAATATAACGTAAAATTTATTGAAAAACCTCGAGAAATTAAAACTTCAAGTTCTACAACAACAACAACAACAACAACAACAACAACAACGAAAAGGTCTCTGGAGTCTACAACGCCTCGTATTAAAGAATCCATAGTGGCCGAAGTCAATCAGGTGACATCCAAGAGTAAAATAAGACGTAGAGGAAAAGCAGGAAAACTGAAAACTGTAAATGAAATTAAAAAATCCGATGAGGATATTGGAGAAGAAGACAATTATCCGGAAGCCTTCAAAGCTCTAATTCAAGCTAAGAAAAGCAAAGTATGTATTACTCGATCAGACACAAATTGAAAGTGAACTACCATCTTTGTCTACGATGTTAAATAACAGTAATTTAGCATCCTTGCCCTTGAACGGATACTGATGACCTGGTGATCTCTAAGCCACGTTCATTGTTCGTACCGCTTAAGGTGCCGTTTCCTGGGTCATGGTTTTTAAAACAGAAGAATACTCTCATTTACTTTGTACTGTTAATTTTTCAGATTGTGTATTGTGTAAATTTGTTAGTAGTACATGTCTTATAGAAAACACTTTTTCAGAAGATTTAGTACAAAAAAAATTACTAAATTTTTTATATTTTAGACACCTGAAACTGAAAAAATAGCTATTGTTACCTTAAAAAGTTTGGACGCAACAACGACGTCAACAACTCCGGCTTTAAGACGTTATCAAATCGCCAAAACAACAGAAAGAAATAAGCCTACAACAATTCCAAGAAATCGTACTGTGGATTACAATTTCAGAAGAAAAACTCTCAGATCAACAGCACTGCCGCCTTCAACAACACCCATGAGTCCCGTTAAAACCGAACCGAAATATTCGGCAAAGTTCGTAAAAGCTGATAGTTCAGAAACGACTGATAAGAGGAAATTGCAAAATAGACAACCGAAAGGCTTGTATAGCAGCAAGAAAAACAATAGCAACGAAAATGTTGATAAAGAGCAAGTAATAATGCATTAATATTGTATTTTAACAATTTTTATAGTTAATTTTGCTATTTTTAGATCGTCAAATCACCAAAAAAAGTTAACTCGAATAGGTACCAATCGAGGTATCGTACAAAATCAACAACTACCGCACCTTATTACACTCCAACTATTCCAACACCGGCTTACCTACCGACGGTTCCTTCGGTAACATCCACATCTAAGGTAAGTCTTTTATTAGATAAGGATATAGTGAATGAACCACGAAAGTAGTGCATTCATTGAGGTTAAATAAAATAGTACGCCTTATGTGATTTCTAATTGAAAATTCATTATTTCCAAGGGGAAAATTGAAAATGTCGGATCAAAGACCGTCAGACTACACCTGGTGTAATGCACAGAGAAAGTGAAGACACACACATTTCGTTCTGCACTCTTTGGATTACATACATACAACAAATGAAACAACTTCTTTTAGAATATAAGAGATTTTTGCACCATTTATTATATACTTACATGCTCGCAATTCACTTAATTGTGGTTGTACACACTGTATACACCACAATTTAGCATTCGCATAGCTTTAACTTAAGATTACTAACTTAAGGTGTACTATTTTATTTTTTTCTTAATATTTTATTTAATAAAGCACTTCTAAAATCAGTTATTCTTGTATTTGTTACTTTTTCCATTGTAAATAGCGAAGTAAAAAAAGTCAACTTTTACTGTTATTGAACACTTGCACATACAGAGTATTTTCCTCATTAATTTGTTCCAACCTGTATATTGTCTACGTTTATTACTAGGTAAAAATCAATATAATCGCCTTCCCTTCGAATTTAACAATAATTTAAATCCAACTTTTGCTTTTTAATATCCTTGCCTTTTATTAGGTTGTTCAGAAATTTCGTGCAAATTTTTTGGAATACCAGTATACAGGATTAACTCACAATCAGTTTAAATATTAAACTTTCTGGGATATCTAAGGTTTCAAGTCCATAGGTGTTATATCTTGTAATTGGGGAGACCAAGGTATTATTCCTCACACTTTTGTGAATAATTTATATCCGGATAATTTGAGTAGTCAGCTGGATTTTTATCGAGTTAGAACTTCATTTTAATGCAACACTATCAGATAATATTCTCTAAATAGACAAGAAAGTCGTTTAAGAATACCATCATTTCGAAACGTTCTCATGGAGAAACTCTTCTATCTAATCTATTTTATTTTATTCTTTTAAGTTCTTTTCCGTCCTATAAGATAAAATTCAGATCTGAAAGTTAATATCATTACCATTGGCTTGTTTTGGAACTTTTAGAACTTTTAGAACTTTTGAGATATACAGTCCAATAAAAACCAACTAAAATTTGTCTTCGGGATGTGCAGTACCTAAGAGTTATTCGTTTTTCCTCAAATACTCCTTTTTATTCATTGAATTGTGAGAAAAGCATTCTAGTGTTTCCGTTTCATCTTACCGGGCTTTCCCGTTCATTTGATAAAATTGGCACGTATTTTCAGGACAACCAAATATTTCTATTTCGACCATTAACACTAGGTTTAGATATTCAACTACACAGAAAAATACTATTTATTAACAGGTTTAAATTGTTGCTAATTCGAGTGAGGGGCTCAGAGTCTATCAAAACCCATAGTTTCTTTGACTAACACTTTCAGGTGGATGGAGTTTTTGCAGTCAAAGACAAGGATTTGGGAGTGGAAGTGATCAGTTTTGACGATCCAGTCAAGATTTTGTCGTCAGCTGATTTGGTGAATGGAGAGTTCTTGACGACGGATAAAAATTTTAAATTATCCCCATGGGTAATATATATAAAACCAGACACATAACAGGGTATTTAAAAACGCAGTAATTTCTTTAAATACCCTGTATTCATGTAGAACTTCTACTTCTTTCACTTTTCCTAACAATGACTCTGTACTTCAAGGTGAAGGACGGCACAACAGAAAAACCAGTATCGATAATCGAACGCATCATAAACTCGATAACCATGATATCAACCACGGCGGCCCCGAACATCACTACCACACCACCCACGCCTTCTACACGAGCACCGGAGAACTCGGCCATATTGAAATTGGCCGGGAAAAAGACAACATCCAAAGACAAAACTACAAATTTGGACTCGACTAACATAATCGAGACGATTACCAGCGAAAAACCGACAACAATTATTGAGAAAATTCGTAGTTCTTTAACGGCCATCCAAACAAAGGAAGTAGGTAGTACCACTGATACGCCACTGGATGTTAATATTGTAAGCAGAACTTCTACTTCTACTACGCCTTTGTCCTCGTCACGTGTACCTAAAAAGTATTCTGCAAAGTATAGATTAGTAGGTAATGAGAGGCTTAATGCACTGCCGCCTTTGAGCACCAGTTCCGACAATGTGAAACCGGCTATCTCTAAACTTCTTGATATTCTTAACGCACTGATTACTACAGAATCACCTGAATCCGATCTGCTGGTCGTTACTATGAAACCAGGATCGTCTGTATCTTCAAAAGAATCTGTACAATTAACTGTAAATAGTCCTGAAACCACTTCCCTGGAACCATCTCCAACCACAATTGTGTCTGATGTGAGTACGGGATTGGGTACTACTGAATCAATAACGACCACAGATGGTTCTGTGTTGACAAATGTGCCAATTTTCAATGTGAGTCCTGAGAGTGTCGCGATTTTTTCTGCTAATGACGTGTCTAATAATATAACTCCTGATGATAACTTCTATAATACCGTTACCATTCCGAGTAGAGTAGGTACTGACGACTACAATGTGTTAACTGAAGCTGACCAAACTACTACTGTGTCCACTACAAGTATTAATAACGAAGAAACTACCACACCCTTAATTACAACCACTAATAATCCCTCACTTATACCTTTAAACTATAGTACTAGTTCGGAAGCTATTAATAATAGAATCGATGATCCCACATTAGCTTCCTCTACACCAGACTATTATGTGTTTGCCGTGTTAAATAACAATACGGTTTTACGTAAAAACCCTCCAACAGTTCCAAACAAAGATACTCCGTTCATCATAGTGGGAGTTTATCCGAACAACACAGTTATTAGGAAGTTTCCTAATGGTACTCTGGTGCCTACGGATCCTATTATAAAGGTTAGAGGCTTTGATATCAGGCCCGATCCCCCACCACTGATAGAAATAACCAGTAACCAAGTAACTGATGGATTGAGCGCACCGGACGATAGTACATTTACGGTATTCTTACACCCATGAGTAGTACTGGGGTAGAACAATTAGGCTGATGCTATTTAGATTTGGTTGTTGGTAATGAAAGATTTCTCTATTTGCAACATGTGTGAGTAACGTATGTGATTATTTCCATCCATGGTCCATGGATAATTTTCACATACGTTTTGCACACATTTTGAGAAACACAAAAGCTCGGCGGATTTGTTAAAGTTGTTATTTTAGCTTTCGCATTTTGCACGCTTTCACGTCGCCTTACATTTTTGTGTTGACCAATTAATTAAACGGTTTTGAGACGCTTTATTTGTGCTTTTTTCTTTTGTCGCTTAATTACGTGTATGTGGTCCGAGCTGGTTCCGAGCGTTGCGCAATGTTTCATGGAAAAATACCTCGAATTCCATTAATTTTGCTTTTGTTTTCTATTCAAAATTTCGCGCATGAATCTAGAACGTTCTTCAATATATGCATGTTAATTTAGAATGTTGCTAATAGTTTTGTATATCCATGAATCTTTTTCTTTTAGGTGGAGTCGGATCGTATGTCTCGTGTACTTCAGAAATCATTTTCAACTTCTCCATTAATGGTTACTTCCACTACGACTAGCACGCCTCCTATTAGCACAACTCCTTTTATTCCTCCAAGCACCAAAAAAGTAATTGAAATAACAGCCACGATACCGAGCGAAACTACCTTGGGTCAATTACCGACTACCACTATTAGTCCTACTACTAATACTCCAACTAGGCAAACTTTGCCCTCGACTTTAGGAGAACTATTAAATGGAAAAACTATTGATGCTTTTAATTCTCTTATTAACTCTGAACAGATATCTTCTTCTTCTTCTTCTTCTTCTTCCTCTACAAGCACCACAAAGGCACCACCTGAAATTAAGAATTCTTTAGCCACCAAGGTGAGACTAAATTTTTATATGAATATATGAAAAAATCAGATTTGTAATTATTTCATTGTAACATTGACAGTATAATGAAGTGTTAAACATTCAGGATTTATTGAGTAGAAACAAAGAAAATGTGTCTTACCGTGGGAAGACTGTAGATCAGATGGAATATAATGGTTCTGAGAAGGCAAGTTGCATATATGGCTGAACAAACTAACATTTGCGACTAGAAGTATTCAATATTTACAAAATTACCTATTAAACATTCTTAAATTTCAAGCACAACTCTTTGACTATCTTGAATCTAGCCTATTAAACTTCTTTGAAATGTTTTCAGTTGTAAAGTAGAGAGTAAAAAACTTCTAACTTTCAGGAGGCTAGATTGAAGAGTGCAACTACCAGAACAACATATATACCAACTGAGTTTACCACAAACAAGGTAAAATATGTCAGAAAAAAATAACTTATTGAGGTAAACCATTTTTTTTTTAGCAGGAAACAACCACTCCTTTCACAACAACTACCACTACTACAACGGATCCTCCTTCAAGTTCACAACCTAGCACAACAACTTTTGTTTCACAATTTTTTTAGCACTTTGTTTCCTTCTACTCACTTTTCTACATTCCAACCTGAAGAATTTATTACCACTACTACAACAAGGAGACCCTTCGTTGAACTCAATTTTAATACCAAAGCCATAGAAGAACTGTTAGCTTTAGGAACAACTGTAATCTAAAAACTAACTTCCTTTCAATGAAATGTATAAAGAACGTTTCTAGGCTCAACCAACGACGGTGCTTCTTCAATCTTCGACAACTGAAGAAGTAGTTTTTTCTACGACTAGTACTACTACTACTTCTACTACTACTACTAGTACCACTACAACCACCAGTACCACGCAAGCTCCTACAACTGTTCCAGAAGTTCGAAAAACTACTAAATCCAAATTGAACAGTCCTCCGCCAAATAATCAAGAAGAAACCGAAAGACTGTTTGAAGAGTTAAAGAAAAGTGGAAAGTTGAATAATTTAAATGAAGAGCAGCGCAGGAATCTAGAAGAAATCAAGAAAATTGAAAGCGAGCAAGCTGAGTTATTAAAACAACTTAGTTTGTTAACAACAATGGTACAATTTTCAAAATTCTCTGACAAGAGCAAATTCACATGAAGTAATTTTTAGTTTAGAGGTCAAAATTTTCGAGCTCCTAGTTTGCCACCGATGCCCTCAGGGTCCAGTACCAATTTAGCCAATAGAGTATGTATTGCTTTTAGTAATCTCTAAAATAAGTGATCATTTTAATCATTAGATAATTGCCATGGCAATGGAAAGAGATAAAGCACGAACTTCCACGACTACAGAAACCATTACGACAAGTACAACTAGGCGTCCAAACTCAATTCAAGATCAGTTACCAATAACTAACACAGAAGATGCCACAAGAAAAACGACTCCATCTCTGGAGGATGTGTTGAAACAATATAACTTAAATGGTTTAACTACCAAAGCTCCATTGACTTCCACGTATGGGAAAACTGATGAAGCTCTTCTGGCTGCTATTTTGAAAGAACAGGGTATTGGACCTACCACTCCCAAAGCGCTAGGAGAAAGGGTTAAAGAGGCTGTGAGTTATTAGTTTTAAAGTAATCATTTTTTAATTGTATTCCGTTCATTAGGGTATATTCGAGGAAATCTCTACAACGAAAAAACCGAGAAAATCCAGGACGTCGACCACAACTGCTCGGCCTTTGGGAGGGCGCTTAATGCAAGGTTTGAATTGGCTTTTAGATATTTTAGATCCTCCAACGACACAGAGAACGCCTTCTAAAAGATCTAAACCAAAACCACACACTTCCAAGAATAATTCTGGTACTGAAGAAGAGCTGTTGAGCAATCAACCTACAAGGATAACGCCAATGGTGACAGCAGCTCCAGCAACCAAAGCGAGTTTGTCGCAAAAAGAGATTCAGGTTAGTCTACTGATCATCACACGATAAAATGTTCATTTTTGTAACTTTGGAAGGCTTTGATCAAGCAATTGGAGGCAGTTCAGGAGAATCCCAATACAGCTGATCAATTGGATTTGTCGAAGATAAATAGTCTACATAATTTGATCAATGTGAAGGAAGGAGTTGAGGTAACTCATACGGGACAACATGGTGCCACATCTAGAGTAACACCAAGGCAGCCAAGAGTGAAAACTACTACTGAAAAAGAATCATTATTTGGTAGTAAACGCCAAAATCCTTCTTCAATTTCTCCAGTCAATGTTGGTAGCAATAATATAGATGAAGAAGTGGAAATCGTATCTACAACTAGCAGGACGCGATTGATGCCACCTGTAAGTCTCAATCCAATTCCTGGAATTGATGATCAGGGTGATTCGCTGATCCGAAGCAATTTGTTGACCGCAGCCGTCAACGTTACAAGGGCCATATCCAGTTTTCTGGGATCCGCTTTCCAGGTAAGGTTTTAGTAATGTCGTATAATATAAGTGAAAATGTAGGCGGTTTGTGCAAGAGCGTTTCGTTACCACATTTACAGGATGCCGCCCATCAAGTCAGAAACGTATTTTATAGTGGAACATCTGGTATTTTAAGCAGTTTTTCGTCTGGCACGGGCGCTTCAAATGTTGCCAGTGCAATTAGTGGATCCTATTAGGCCATTTGTCCGGTAAAATTTACGAAAACGCATGCTTATCTTCATGGATTTGATTCATTTTTATCTTTCTTTTCACTTTTGGATAAATCTGAATTTATGACTCAGATCTAAGGGACATTATGACTCTTTATTTTTCGCTTTTCTCTTGAAAAATCTTATCTGAATATTAGTAATATCGATCTCATTTTTAGGGTGCAAGAAGAGGATTTAGATCATTACTGGGATCTGGATCTAGCATGGTAGGCAATCTATCGCAAACTTCAAACACCAGGTCATAATTATTTTTTTTGACTGTAAATTTAAGGGTAATGCAACCATGGGTGTGAATATTGTATGAGAAAAAATTAAATTAAACTATTTAATTGCATATTTTTCTAATTAGGAAGGTGATTTTTCGGAAAAATTGTGCTCAAAATTTAGTTTAAATGTGAATATGTATATGAATGTATCAAATTTCTTGCTTGAAATTGTATATAAATGTTAGATCTAAGCTTAATATGTAAAATATTGTTATCAAAATTGACTTTTTGACTCTTTTTATGTTTTTTATACTATTTTTCCAAGTTTATTTTGTAAATATACCTAGATGTCACAATTAAATTATATTGATTTCTTGAGAATATTAGACAACCCCGGATATGTTTATGTTTTGGTGATTCTCATGATTGACTTAAAATTATACTCGTATTAAGTAGGTGGTTGCGGAGTGATTTCGTATTGTCTTATGTTTTGAACTGACAATTAATACTCTTCCAACCTGAAGCCTTTCTTCCAAAGTACTTGTCATGACATGAATAGTTCGTATCTCTGTTCAGTTTCTGTGTGGTTTCTCTTTTGGAAAACCTAATTTTGGTATATTAGTACATTACATGATAACGAAAACAGAACACCCAGTAATAATGGTTTTATTTAAATATCTGTTGGCATGCGCAATTGTTTATTTTGATACAAAAAACACTAATTTTTTTAAAGATATTCACGCATTCGTTTTTGCATTATCAATTTTTTCCTTATACTCTCCCAAAATTTTGCTCTAAGGAACTGTTTTCCTTTAATGAGGGCACTTGCAAATACTGATCTGCAAGAAAACCTATTCCGATGTAAACCAATTACAGCCTTTTAAGAAGTTTTGGATTGTTTTTATACCGTCCCAATTTTATGTTACCTCTCACCATTGAGCATCGACAAAAACGACAGAATTGGTGCAGAGAATGGCTGCAATGGAACTTGAAATGGGATACGGTAGTCTTTAACGACGAATTTAGAGTCTCTCTGGATATGAATGATGGTTGAACAAGGGTGAGAAGACAACATGGTGAAAGATACGATTCTCAATTTTCGATGCAAATACATGTGTACCAGACTATTAGATAATAAATTTTTCTTGGATTTCAACCCTCTGGAAATTCTTTAATTTTTTTATGTTTTATTTACTTACCATAAAAAAACATGCATATCAACAATTGATGCCTCGGGTGGAAAAAGGTGTTAACTCATTTTTTTGAATTTTCCAGCTAATGTCAAAAATCACTTTATCTATTAGTATCTATTCAGCTAATTAATTAATATATGATCTTAACTTGACGTTTAACATTCGAAGTGTACACGGGAAAAACAGGCTAAGTCGAATTTTTTAGTTTTGAGTTATCGCTGTTTTAAAGTTTTATCGTGGAT
>JABRWK010000046.1:55713-129123 GCA_013372445.1 Hypothenemus hampei
CGATTTTGATGCTCGGGAAACAGCATGTGAGTCACTTCTGGATATGCCTCACGATGCACTTGTTTTTTTTTCCGACGAGGCTCACTTCCATTTATCAGGATGTGTTAATAAACAGAATATGCGTTATTGGAGCCCTGATAACCCCAGACAACTTCACGAGAAGCCTTTACATTCACAACGTGTTACCGTTTGGTGTGCACTATCGCGAGTTGGGATAATTGGTCCATGGTTCTTTGAAGAAAACGAACGAGCAGTTTCGGTAACTTCTGACCGTTATGTCCGCATGATCCAGGAGTTTTTCCTGCCAGCACTAAACGAGATGGATGTGGGAAATGTATGGTTCCAGCAGGATGGCGCCACGGCCCATACGGCACAAGGATCAATGGCTATTTTGCGGCAACACTTCCCAACACGCCTTATCTCCTTAAGGGGCGATCTGCAATGGCCAGCTCGGTCGCCAGATTTAGCCCCGTGCGACTTTTTTTTATGGGGCTATCTAAAGTCCCTTGTTTACAACGATCGTCCCAGGACCCTGCCTCATTTAAAAAATAATATTCGTCAAGCTATTGCCAATATTCCCATCGATATGTTAGAAAGGGTTGAACGAAACTATCGAATTCGATTAACTCAATGTATTGAAAATAATGGACGCCACCTGTCTGATATCATATTTAAAACTACATAAACATAAACTTTAAATGTTGTTCTTGATGTTAGAAAAAGAATTAAATCCATATTTGAATTACTTTTGTTGTTATTGACTCTTTAAATAAGGAAGTTGCTCTGCCGCACCCTGTACTTCCTGTTATACCGAAAGTAGTTGTCAATTTCATTAATATAATTCCTTGTCAAATTTTAAGATTTACGTAAAGTGTCTTTTGTCTGAAATTTACCGTTTTTGAGTTATTCCAGAAAATTTGAAAATTTTGATAACTGCCGGCATCCCATGAAAATCGGTGCTGGGTCTTAACCGCTATGAATATTGGAATCGGACTTCTGGGACTCTAAGAGGACTTAATAAACTACGTTTTGACGTGTTTTAGTTTTAAACCACAAATGGAAAACCTTAATTTGGCGGCATTGTGTTCAGAATTCAAAAATCTACAACTTTTGGTAATTCAATCTTATGCCTAAGGCCCGGTTTTATAGGTTCGAGTTAACTCGCAAGTTTACTCTTGGGTTAATTATATATTTTTTCAACAAATTTTTATGAGATTCCATCTAATGAGAATGCTTCATACAGATTTTGGAAACCAAAACAAGCAAATTAAGATAATATTCGAATTCTGCAAGGACTTTCGCCTTATATTTTTGAAGAAGTCGAAGGATTATTTCATAGTAAAGATTTACTCATGCCAAATATATTGTCGGTACAATGTCAAAGTCATAAATGTGAAAATTTTCAGTTTTGAGAAAATGAAGGTTGAATCCATCCGTCATAAAACAAATACAAAAAAAATTAAAAATTTAATGAAAAAAAAAGGAAGAGATTTTTTTCCGGATCTTAACAGGTCGATGGGGAATTGAAAGACGAACATTTTGATTTTTTCCTCTAACTCATCTGGATCAAACGTTATCGCCAAAACACGAAAAATTGTGGAAATTTTGGGGGTGGGTTTCTTAAACCTTGATGACCGCACATAAAATTTTGCCAATGTTCTTAGATAGGTCTAAAGACTTGTATGCAAAATTTCATCAAGATCTGCACCTGCCACCTCGAGAAGTTGCCTTGTTAGTTGAAAAATGTAAAATTTGCACATTCGTGACTCGACATTGTACCGACGATATTATTTGTTATTATTAATGTAGCACATCTAAAATTGATAAAATTCATTCTAGGTTTGCCTGGGCCTTCTTCATCTTCAAATAAAACCAAGTGTTCAACTATCTGTTCAGATATCTTTTAATTGTCTATAGATAAAACAGTATAATACTTCACTTATTTGGAAATGTTTTTAGTGGTTTTGGTTTGAAAAAGTGGTATGTATCAAGGTCATTGTAGAGAATTATTGTTATGGTTCAAGAGTCATTTTACAATACATAGCTTTTTTGTGATTCTTTTTAGAGTTTTGCCAAGAAGAGTTTAAATTTAATATTTTTCCTTTTTGTTAAATGTTTTGTGCTTTTTACACATCAATGGTTATTATACTATATCACTAATCTTGCTTGTTAAGTTCGTTTTATTTAGTTAACGTACTAAAAAGAATTTTAAACAACTAACATGTCGCGTGAGCATTGAAGCAGAAGCATTGCGTTTTTTCCAAGAATGGTACATTTTATGTTATTTTGTTTATGGATTGTTAGAAATTATGTTCTATTAATTCTGTTATTATTATTCCTTGGCGAAATCCCTATAAAAATCACAAAAAAATATTTTTGAAGGTTTAATGATGCGTAAGAACCAGATTTTTAGGTGAAACTTCAGCTAGGTATCTTGTACGCAAATAATATTATCATGATGAAGACTGGCAAATTCATTCATCGACTATCACCCATAACTTCCACATGATCCGGTATCAAGTATCAAACAACAGTGATGATTTACCAAAGTTAGGTAACTGACCTAGGACTCGAGGATAAAAAGATATCCGTTCCACGAGAATGAGGCAGTCAGTTTTTGGGTATATTTTCCAATTGCCGGTGCTAGACAATTCATTAGTAAAGATATATTAAACCTTGTATAGCGACCCTCCGATCACTTACAAGCATTGCTAGTTGACGCTGCGTCGTCACGCTAATTTGATACGACCAGCTGTGGTCCGATCCATAAGTGTTGTTGTTATTATTTAAACATTTATGTACGTTTATACTTGATGTGATACTTATCAATCCTATTATTCATTTCATTTAACCTGTTGTACAGGGTCATTCAAACTCGATGCCCCGTCCATTTTTTACGTAAACGGTTGAGTTTAGCAAAATGGTTTTTTCACCACATTAAACAAGAGTGTGTAAGCTACGAAAAATACTAAAAACATTATAATTTGGAAAACGACGACAGAAACATACCTTTTTACTCAAAAATATGAATATCGGTACATTCTAAACAAGTTTTGAATAAAAAGTTTTTTGAAATATCTAATCATTTAAAAGATACAGGGGAAACAAAAATTAATATATTAGGTACCTCTACCTAGTCTTGTGTTAATATTAGGTAGTCTCTGTCTTAATTCATTTGATATTTCCCATTTTTTAACATTATATAACATACTTTTTTAAGAATCACACATTGTATAGGGTCATTTAAAAAAATTAAAAAAAAATATCATTATAGAATAAAATAATAAACAAAAAAATAAACAGTAAAAATAACGAATTCAGACATGTAGACACAGACTACCTAATTTTAACACAAAATTACTATTCTATATCCATTCACTGCGCCATAAGGCGATATTAGATATTTAATACGGTAATTTTTGTTTCCCCTATATCTTTTAAATGATTAGATATTTCAAAAAAACTTTTTATACAAAACTTGTTTAGAATGTACCGATATTCATATTTTTGAGTAAAAAAGGTATGTTTCTGTCGTCGTTTTCCAAATTATAATGTTTTTAGCGTTTTTTTGTAGCTTACACACTCTTATTTAATGTGGTGAAAAAACCATTTTGCTAAACTCAACCGTTTTTGTAAAAATTGGGGGGGTGTTGATTTTGAATGACCCTGTAGATTTAATTCGCAAAAATCCTGGCAGTCACTAATCCAAGTGACGGTCACGACCTTTAATGTGATAATATTTCTAAACATTTCCAAGAAAAATAATTTACTTTTCTGCGATTTATTATTGAATTTAATAATTAAATTCAATAATAAATCATAAATTATTTATGAAAGTAAATTTTTTTAATAATTTATTTTTTGTTCTTTAATTTTTCTTATTCTAAAGTGTAATTATCATGAAATAAATAAATCAAATATCTTCAAAGTCGTGTGTTCTTTTACAATTTCAGAAACGCCTAAACGACGAATTGTAAGAGCTGCATATTTGAAATTAGTACATGTAAAAAAAGTCACGGAATTAAAACCAAAAGCAAAGAAGTTTAATAAGACATCGTAAAATATTCATAATTTAAAACGGAGACCTGAAAAAAAGTGTGCCAGTAATGCAGAAAAAATGAACCACTTAGTAAGTGGCACTTACTAAAAACAACGGAAACAAAAATGTTCTAAAATGTCAACCTAGTGTGTTTTAATTTCTTTCGCTCTCAAATCAATCTTCAACGTAAAAAAAGTGAGGATGAAGATTTAGTCTACTCTGACAAAATTATGGCAGTGACCTTGAGAAGGACAAGTAACAAAGGTTACAGCACTCTTATAAGAAAGGCTTTTGCTTTGTCAGCAAGAAGAACATTATCTAAATTGTTGGCTAGAATCAATTTTCACCAGGAATTAATAACCGTATTATGACCCATTTGAAAAAAATGTTCAAATATTATATTACAAGGATAAGAAATGTGTCTGGATTTTTAACGAGATGTCCATATCAGCAGGTAAACAAAATAATGATTTTTATTTTTATCCTGACTCAACATTAATTATTTGTTTAAAGGATTGACTTATGAACCACGTTTGAATAAAATAATTGGGTTTACAAGTGAAGGAGAGTTTGTCAATCATGCTTTGGTTTTCAAGGTGAAGGGTGTAAATCGCCAGCGGAAACAGCCAATTTGTTCTTTCGTTTTATTTGTCTGCTAAACTAGCCCAACTAATAAGAAATTTGATCCATTAATTACAAAACATTGGCTTGAAGGTAGTTGGGACAATTTGCAACCAAGGGTTAACAAATCGAACTGCATTAAACATCTTCAGGACATCAAATGGTTTGGAGGACCATCCTTATGGTTTCAAAATTAATGAACTTTAAATTATTCTGCTTTTTGATCCGCCGTATCTGCTGAAAAATATTCGGAACAATTTAGTAAATAAAACGACAACTTTCTGGAATGCCCATACCACTTCGAAATGAAAATTTGACCACGAATTGGAAGCATATAAGGGTGTTATATGAGGGAGATGAAAAGGAAATTGGCAGGAAGGGTGACGGTGTCGTTAGGGTAGGTGCGATTTTCGATTGGTTTTCAATTCTAATCAATAGTAGACGTCCTAAATAGTAGTTAAAAAAAAAAAAAAATGCGGATTATCCATAAATTTTTTGGAAATTAAAAAAAATGTTTTTAGAAAACTCACTTCCCTGATCGCGTTTTAATACTAATTTTGATCATTTTCTTCAATACTTAAGTATCTTTCGGGACCCGTGGAGTGAATTGGGGTGCTGGGTGGGGTAAACAACCGACACGACACCGACACGACGCGTTGTTTCTACGATTTTACCCTTTTTTTTCACTATTTAACTGTCATACGGGACCGTGGAGTGAAATGGGGTGTTGGGTGGGGGTAAGGTAAGGAAAGTTTGTACGTGTCATTCTTGCGCAGGGGCCCTGCTAATTTTCTTTGTGGGTAAGGTAAGGTAAGGTCTGTGTCCTTAAAAAAGCAATGAAACCAACACTTTATTAAGTGGTAGGAAATTTTATTATAATTAATGAAGTATAATTGGGACCCTACAAGTTGCGTTTACGTTAAACCTATTAACAAATTCATTGGCTGATAAACAAAAAAATAAAATTCGCTTTAAACACATTAATAAAAATAATAAAAATTAGCAGGGCCCCTGCGCAAGAATGACACGTACAAACTTTCCTTACCTTACCCCTACCCAGCACCCCAATTCACTCCACGGGTCCCGAAAGACANAAATTAACATATTTGTGGGGTTCTTAGGACATCCTCTAACAAAATAAATATGGGTCTTTTTGATTTTTTGATTTTTTCAATACTTAAGTGTCTTACGGGACCGTGGAGTGAATAGGGGTGCCCCATTGAGACTGTTGGGAAATCACATTAATAATCGTGTGAACGGGAGTTGGAAAAGATAAATCGTGTGTTCTTTGTTCAAAACTTGTACCTTGAATATTCACCATTTGGATCTCAAGCAAGCAAATATGGGATAATTCCTGAGAATGGTCAGAAATTCCAGTTTACTATTATTGAATCCGAATTAAAATGAAAAAAATGTTACAAAGGATTCAAGGATCTAGTTGACTAGTACTAGTGATTAATACCTTAAAAGCAGCACTTCATTTTATTCTTAAACAGGCTGTTCTATGTATATAATGAATCTCTAGCAATCGATTGTTATTTCTCAAATCGATGATCCACGATAATCATAGAAACTTTCAAAGCAATTTTTAGCAAACAACTGTAACTTATCAGTACCATTAAATACTATTGAAATGTCATCTTATGTAAAAACATCACCAAATATCTTTTACATTAGTGAAGTAATTCAAGTCAAATGTATGAGCTGCGTGCATTTGAAGTGTTGTCAGGATTAAAAGGTGAGGATTGGAGAAACGAAACCATGCTTATCTGATGGTAATAGTAGTTCATCTGAACGGCAATTTATATTTTCAATGATTAAATTAACAAAATCTATAGGACACCTTCACATTTAAAAAAAATGTAAAGAAAATACAAAATGTGCACATGTGATCCGTATTGTCAATGACAATGCTCATCCCTCTAAGGTAAGTGAACGCATTTGGGTTAAGTGTTTACCTTCTTTTTTACTATAATTATAAATATTCAATAAAATAAGCGAATTATTTTAATAATACTTCGTGTTTAATTATTCTTTGGAAAAAATGAAATAGTTAGACATAAAGCTATGTAAAATTAGATCTATAGGTAACTAGAGATCAAAGAGACGTTGAGATCGAGTTATTAATGAAATCATATTAATTCAGTCTAATAGGAATTAACTTGAAATAAAATTAACTGATAGGAACTTTATGAAGAATTGTCTTAACAGTAGTTACGCGAGAGGACCTTGTTCATAACAAGTGCGCTTGCACCACTATGCATCTTATACGTTGGATGTTTTTTTACGAGGTTTTTTTCTTCTTCGAATCGCTTTTTTTCTTCTAGCTGTTGCTTGTACAGATTAACAGTGATAATTTGAGCTTTTATTGCAACTCGATTAGAGGATCTCTTCTCTTTAATTTGAGGAAACGGCAAGAGCTTTAACATCAACATATTATGTTGATGTTGAGTATTTGGCGAGTTATTTTTATTTTCAATACAGGTATGTCTTGGAATTTTAACTGTCGATTTCGATGGGGCTTTCGTAGAAAACTGGTCGTCATATTTGTGAGAAGATCCATCTTTTGTAATATTAATATTTTGCTCGCCTGGGGACATAATTTGATCTGTGACCAAGATGAAGCGAAATCTACCTTGCCAAATTAATTATCAAGAAAAAGATATATCGCACCCCCGCTTTAGAAGTGACATAACTCAAAATTTTTAAAATTTTAATTTAAAACATTTTTAAAATCCTCAGGTGACAATATATTTATAGAAAAAAAATCACATGAAAATTTCCAATAGTTTTTCCTAAAATGTTGGAAATGTCACTTTTAAGTAATCTATTTGACGCTAATCTGCGACAGCTAAACTGACACATCGCGAAAGTTAAGTCTGTATAAACTTTTTTACTGCCAAGCAAGTCTTTTCTCGCTTTAAAAATAAATTATTCTGATGCCACTCTGAAGCCCATTGTTCAGATATGTTTTAAAATAATATGATTTTCGGTATCTTTATAGATCATCAGTTATGTCGGAAAATCATGAAATAATTCCTGTGTTGTCCAATATTAATTTAGAATCAAATATTTAGCTATAATCAAAAGCCCGTTTATAAAAATAAATTGAGTATTAAAAGTAACAAAAAAGAAGATCTTTTATCGTTGGTAAATCCAATCATAACAAAAAATTTTATGCTAATTTTTTGGAAAATTTGTAAACAATTATTGAATACTTGTTCCATAACATAAATTTCGTTTACTACTTTTTGCACGAGTATTCATTTTTTTTTGTTTATTTGAAAAATAAAAGGTTATAAAAATGTGTCATAAGTCAAAAATATTGCAATACGTTAAGTAATCAGAAACGACATTTCCAAACCTAACTAAAATTGAAATTGAAGAGTCTCGATGACTCTTCTTCTTTTATGAACTTAACAACTAGATTAAGGCGAACTTTATTAAGGTACAAAAAGTATTTTAAAACGATTCATGTAAACTTAATAACGAATCTAATTTTAAGCTAATTAAAAATTGGCATAAAGTCACATTTTGACTTTTTTGAGTTATGTCACTTCTAAAGCGGGGGTGCGACATGTCATTCATTTTAAAGCCAGATTTAGCATTTCTCAACGTAGCTACCTTTTCATACACTTACTAATTTATTAATTTATAAAACTTAGTCCAGTGAAACTAATTACATAAAATTGCTTATATCTTTACTGGCAATAAATATGATCTCAAAGTTAAATAAATTGTTGACATGAAAAAATGAACTTACCTTAGTTACAATCTGGAGCGAGGTGTGCCAATCTTTGTCGTGATTGCAAAAGTTATTTTGGGAATGCCTCATTTTTTTCTTTTATTAAAAATATAAACGACGCACAGAGCATCACTTATGTTTGTGCAAACTAATTCCTCGCTAACAATAAGATACGTCTAACTTGTTTGCGTGAATCGCCCCACACCTTTTACCCCTTTTTTTAGTTTGAAAATAGAGGTACACACACTTATCCCTTGCGCACAGTCATTCATAATGACTCTATCGAAAATAAGTATTATAGTTAATCATAGTAATACTTGCATATTTTAATGGGTGAATTTCACCTCATAGTCTGCAGTCTGTATAATTGAATTTTAAAAGTTTACATTTGTGGGTGCACTTTTCAATTTTAAACTATCCGATATGCAATTGGCAAGCGTGGAAAGTGCAGGCGAACAAACTCTAATTAATGATGCCATTGATGTTTTCATATACAAAAGTAACGCATGTATGTTTAACTACAAAAAGATATGAGGTACCCTAGAGGTTTATTAAATTGCAGCTGAAGCGACGAATACCAATATGTAGTTAGTATTGAACTGACAATGGTCTGAAGATGGCTTACATAAATTGACGAACCAATCAAGCTATCTCTAGTTTTATGGAATAAATGGGAATTTTTGTGTTCGACTAGGAAATTTCTTTACAATTTGAACAATCCCATTTCCAAAAATTTCTCTATTACCTATGTAAAAGTCGTCTTACAGTTGCTCTGTGAAGTGTAATATTACTATACGTATAACATACAGATAATATTAAAAAATAAAAACATCGAAAAAATACAGACTTATTAAACAAAGTATTCTGCATAATAAATCTCCCGCAATAGATTATCCCTTCCCAAATTGACTACATACGAGGAAAGTGAAAAATCAACCCCATAATAATTAGAGTCTTAATCTTTAAAATTCCATGTGGAAATTTAAGTTTTATTGCTATTTTTTTAGTTTTCCATGTAATTCTGCATCAGATTCAAAGAAATTTTTAAATCAAATATAAATCGTTTGAAAAAAATATTATTAGAGACCATCCTTGTATCTTTAAATTCGTTCATATAAGAATAAGGAAAAATTAAAGTATGGATTGACTTCTTTGGGCTTTGGTGAACACAAACCTTCAAGAGTCACTATTTAGGCAAATAGTTTCAACTCGCTTAGAGGCGAAACTCAAACACCAAGGCAAAAATGTGTAATATTCGCTGAAAATATAGTCCGTGTTCAAAAGACGCTACAGAAAGAACAGCATTTACATGAGATTGAGGAAACCTTGAATATTAGTACCTCTACATTGAATATCATTTTGCATTCCTAACTTAAAGATAGAAAAAATTGTTTCTGGATGCATAACAAATCGGATTTCAAAAAGCACAACGTCTTCGGATTTTTAGATAATTGTGGCGAAAGAACCATCTTCACAAGCGTACTTACAAGGGAACCGCCCGAGGTGTTCCTCGCCGATTTTAATTACATTTTCCACACAAGTACTTTAAACCTATCTAAGAACATAGGCAAAATTTTATGTGCGGTCATCAAGGTTTGAGGGGGAAGGCCAACCCCAAAATTTCGCCTATTTTTCATTTTTTGGCAATAACTTTGAATCCAGATGACTTAGATCAATGAAAAAAAGCAAAATGTTCGTCTTTTCTATTTTCTATTATTTTCTTGTTTTTTTTTTTGAAAATTTCATTTTTTTTGTTCTCCATTTTTCTCGAGTTTTTTTATTCATTTTTTACTGTTCTATAGAGAAAACATTGCTGAAAATGATGTTGCAAACCAGAATTCGATATCATGTTTCTAACAAGAGTTTTAACTGTTTAAACAGAAGTGCGCGGGCCACGTTCTACCGCTTATAATTTCGAAGATATGGGATTGGGTTCACTTGAGTATGTGTTGCTCCGTACACCATATGTACAACACGGGCAGTATTACATATCGTCGATTTGATGTCAAAAGGTCGTATCTCAAAATTATCTATCAATTTTTTAGAAAACTCAATTACAGAGTGTATTGCAATTAAATCGATATAAAGCAAGTGCGTGTAGGGAACCTTAAAATATGATTTGTTGAATACCTTTTCTTTCTGAGATTAATAATAGCAGAGATACAGAGTGTTAAAGTTAGCATTTTATTTATTTTTTTTATAATTTTTACAAATATTAAATATTATAATCCAATAAAAATTGAGTTCTATGGTTTTTTGAGGATGAGAAATTCAAATTTACCGACGATTTTGTTGTATCTTCCAGAGGGCGCTACAATCGACTGTTAGGATACTTTGAAACCGCCACAACTTTTTTGTAACGTGATATATGTCATTTTGATGTGAAAAAATTATGAAAAATCAAAACAATATTATGACCAATAGAAAACTGTTTACTATATTAAATTTAATTCGAACTTAATAAATCGTTCAAAGCTTTAACGAATCATAAAATCCATGGTAGTCTGCGTGTGTCACAGGCTTTAATGATTGCAAGTGGCGAAACTTATCCTCAGTTATTGGTATGGTTTCTTTATACATTTTATCACATTTTCCTGGGTTTTTGTTTGTGCGAGCAGACATACCAATCTGCATCAAAATTCAGTTTATATTGGGTCTCGGTGTCTTTGGAATATTTGAACGATCTTATAGCGGTACCGCGAGTATCACCAGCTATTTTGCCTGGCCTAATTGAAGAATAATATTCTAAACCAGAAAATTCCTTAAAAAAAGTATAATTTACGTATTTAACATGGTAGGGATTTTCCGAATTTTTCCACGCGTCACTGATTAATTGGAAGGTGAATTAGAACATTTATTTTTCTTAGGTCGTTCGATGGTTGAGTGTATGCTATCATATCCATCTGTGAATGGCCTTTAACCAAATACTTTTGGATTATGCTAGTGGTACTTTCATTACAATAATAATGAAGCGCGTTGGATAAGGTGACATTTCGATTTTGAACGCAACACCCATCACTATAAAATACTTTAGGTAATCCTTTTTCATGCTGTTCTAGCTCTTCGTTTAAAAAATCTAGTAAACATTAGGCAAATGAGGAGCAATCCATTTTTCGCTCTCCTTCATGCCATACGTAGCATACAACTTTATCTGTTGCTAAATTATATATTGTAAAGTTGTGGCATGCCTTTTTGTTTAAAGTAAATCATGCCAGCAGGAACTACTGGCACTAGTTTTATCGCCTGGACATCAACTGTGAATGCACACATATTTCCTTTTATCGGTTCAGATTTATCTATATTTTTTTCACATCTGGCACTGTCTTTTTCAATAATATGTTTCTAATATACATCTTCTTCAACATTTCCTATCCTATACGAAAAACAAAGATCACACTGATATTTCTTGGGATGGTATACTTCAATATTATTGTTTCTTAATTCATTTAAGAAAACATTGTATCCTACAGGGTTTTGCGAATATTCACGTTTGTACACATTGTAGACTTCTCTGTATGATTGAAAAATTGTTTCCAAATAGAGTTTACTACTAGTAGACCTGCAATAATGTGAAGGCAGCTTAGGTAGTCTTTCTAGAAATCCTTGCACTTCCTTTCAGTGGTCAACATTCACAACTTTCACTTTTCTAGAGAATTCACTGACTGTTTTGGGAACACCCACATCTTTACTACCTTTCATCCAGTTAAGGACACTCCGTTCGACTAAACCCAATGCAGACAAAAACATTTTCTTGCATACTGGTATTACAGCATTGTCTATTTTTAAATGGTAGTATAAACTAAAATTGTGTCGTGATACTGTATCCACCCTTTTTTGTTTAGTTGCCTACTTATTAACGAGAATACACACAAATAACCGCCTTTGATTCCAGTCCATATCTAACTAACAAGCATTAAATAATAGTTCGCGCTGTTCTTCGGTAATAATTGAACATTTCCGTTTGTCTTGTTGTGGCCGTTTCAGAGTGTCCTAATGGTCGATTATAGCGCCCTCTAGAAGATACAACAAAATCATCGGTAAATTTGAATTTCTCATCCTCAGAAAACCATAGAACTCAATTTTTATTGGATTATAATATTTAATATTTGTAAAAATTATAAAAAAAATAAATAAAAAGCTAATTTTAACACTATATATCTCTGCTATTATTAATCTCAGAAAGAAAAACTATTCAACAAATCATATTTTAAGGTCCCCTACACGCACCTGCTTTATGTCGATTTAATTGCAATACACTCTGTAATTGAGTTTTCTAAAAAATTAATAATTTTGAGATACTACCTTTTGACATCAAATCGACGATATGCGATAGCTGGTCCTCAATTAGTACCTAATACTTGCTGGCCGAGATTAGCAAAATTGAATTTTTAATGTAAAATATATTATTAATGTACCGATCATTAGTACTCCATAAATGTGGCCTTTTTGATTATAAGTTTTCTTCTAGGACCTGTCGTTCCAAAGTTATAAGCGGTAGAACGTGGCCCGCGCACTTCTGTTTAAACAGTTAAAGCTCTTGTTAGAAACATGATTTCGAATTCTGGTTTGCAACATCATTTTCAGCAATGGTTTCTCTATAAAATAGTAAAAAATAAAAAAAAAACTCGAGACGTCTAAAAATGGGGGACAAAAAAAATTAAATTTTCGAAAAATAAAACAAGAAAATATATTTTTTTGGGGTCTTGACTGATTGATAGAGTATTGAAAGACGAACATTTTGTTTTTTTTTTTCATTGATCTAAATCATCTGGATCAAAAGTTATTGACAAAAAATGAAAAATAGGCGAAATTTTGGGGTTGGCTTTCCCCGATTAATTCTTGATGACCGCACATAGAATTTTGCCTATGTTATTAGATAGGTCTAAAGTACTTGTGTAGAAAATTTCATTAAAATCGGCGAGGAGCACCTCGGGCGGTTCCCTTGGTAGTGATGAAACTCACAATTTATTTTTTAACGTTTTCATTTATTCATCAGGAAAAGTTTGGGCAAGGGAGGCGTCCTCACGTCAATTACATTCAAAAAAAGTTTTATTGAGTTTTTTTTTAAAACACGGAATTAATGAAAATAGCCCACTTGAAAAAATAGTGTACTATAACAGGTAACAAACACCATTGACTATCTGGAAAAATCAAGGGACTTTAAGTGTGGTAACAAGCAAATTATTCGATGATCAATTTTATACCAATTCATTTATCGGGAAAAAGATGCAGCTCTAATGTGCTGGAAAAAGAATTTTTCTCTGAATCAAATTGTTTTTCTACACGTCATTTTACATGAATTGATTACTTTTTCTAGAAATAGGAAATAAAGATCAAACTGAGTCAACTATCTGGAATCTATTCTGATCTGAATCTGATCTCTGAAATATTCAAGGAATTCTTGTTGTTTATACATTCCACAAGGAATCGTTACAATAAGTCATATCACCGACTCTGTGTATTAACAATTGACAGTTAGGTATATTTGATTTAACCTCGTATGAACTGTTTATTTAAAATTTTCAGGAAATTTTGACAAATAAATAAAAAAAACTCTATATGGGTAAGATATTCCAAAAATTTGTCAATGAAACTTTTCAGTTGAATTTTAAAGCGGTCAAGGATTTAAAAAAATTGCAATTTTAGTTCTACAGAACGTGCAAATGTTCACTCAGGTGTGTATTATTATCGACGACAACACCTCCATCCATAGAAATGTTTATCCCTTCTCAATTTAACTATTAAATGCGTGATTTCTTATTTCGGTTTAAAAGAAAAATTTGTGATAAAAACGATCTTATCAATCCAAGAAAAATAATTAAATAATAACACACTTATTGTAAGTGTTATTTTTTATTAATAAAATATAAATTACCGTTATTGATAACAAAATTTAAAAGCAAAATGATTATCCTTTCCCAAAAGTTGGTTGACAAATAAATACTTTGTATCAAATTAAGGGTCTCTCCAATTAAAAAAAATGTTTTTTTTTCGCCAACAAAGAGATAATATTCTTTTTACTCGCATGAAAAATTCAGCATTTTTTAATTTTCTTAACACTGCGAATTGCAGCAGGAAATGTCAAAGTTTTAACCATTTTGGCGCAAGATAATTTTTTTTTCTATGATTGTTAATAGGTGATAGACGACCAAACATTTAGAAACTTTATTTATAAATAAATGTTATAATATGACCATATTATGGTTAGTAGTTATGTATGTTTATTATTATAAATTATTGTTATTAATTTTGATCAACCATGCACCAAAAGTTTAAATAAGATTTTAAAAAATCTAGAAATTTTGGAAACCTCATTAATGGATTTGAATTGCAACAACAGTTATTTCAATCAATATTTTGTACTAATCAACCTATAATTTCAACAACAACAAAAATATGATAATGCGGAATGTTTATTTCCAGTTATTATTTTGAAATATTTTCATTTTAGGGTTCTTCACAAATATAATACAGCTCATTATTGCAATCGACCATCTGCCATTTATATGGCTCATTCACCTTATCATAGTTACCTACGCGAACGCAAATCGCGTTATGTAAGTCATAAATATAGAATTGGGGTTGAAAACTACCCCAATTCGTGTATGTTAGCATTTCCAATTCATTGTAAATCCAGTAAAACTCGCGTTCCTTCATGGTGTGGTCTGTAACAGCTCCAATCCAATAACCCTCTGAAAAAAAATCTCTTATTACAATCAAATGCAAATTTTATACATTTTCATACTTGAATTTTGGATATCCACATCTTCAATAGCACTTTGCAAAAGCGATTGTTCATCTGTACTGTTAATACTGGCCATTTTCATGCCAACTTTTGCACATGCTATCGTGGCACCCACAAAGTTTCTCAAAAGATTTGACTTTGATATGGTACTTAGACCAAATTATAGGCGTAGTTACATAATCAGTCACAACATGGTACTTCTTGACTTGAATGGCACCTGTTGTATTTCCATAGGGGGTAGATTCAATTATTAAGAAAAGAGTTGCCAGAGCTAAGAAGGTTAAAGGGAACATAGTGGCTCGCCCGAAGTTTCACATTTACTAGAAATTTTCAATTTAAACTTCCTTTTATATTGGCAAATCGTAATCTCTAAGCACTCAATAAAGAAAGGTTTTTCCCAAAAGAGCACTTGATACAAGGAGGGAGACTTTTTAACACTTATCAGTACTATTAAGTACCTATTAGAATGTCGCTTTATATAGAAATGTCAATAAATATCCTTATGATCAGTATTGAAAATGTGTCAATACTTGTATTACATCTAATTTTCATAATTTATCAAAATGTTCGTGATGGTAAAAGTATCTATGCAGGAACGGATCAGGTAAGTTTCACGCTAACACTCAATGCCATCTGTATAATTGAATTTTAAAAGGTTTCATTTGTGGGTGCAGGTCTCAGTTGTACTACATTATCCTGCATGCAATGGGCAAGTCTGGAAAATGTAAATGAACTAATTCAAATTAATCATATCGAATAATGAATGGAATTAAGTATTTTTCTTACTTCCGATACAAATTCAGGTTAACAGTTATTTTCTTGCAAAATAAAGAAAATCTAGAAAAAGGTAGCTTCTGTTAAAACTTCACCTTTTTCAGAAAATATTAATTAAAACAAAAAAATTACAAAGGTTTAAATGGCATATTTAAGTTGACTGCTAAAACTTAGTTAAAATTTTTGTTAAAAAATGTTTTTGTACAGCCAGAAAAAGCCTACAAGTTGGGAGAGATTTATTATACAGGGTGTCCTGTGTAATAACACTAGCAATGAATAAAGAGTTACATAAATATAATGAAGTTACAGAGGATGACTTAGAACATCTATTTCACCTTGAGGTGTCTTGTGAACCATTGACGATTCTGTAAAAAATTAGCTGTTAAAAATAACCTATTCTATTGTCTATTTTTTGCGAATTCATTTAGGTATTCGGAAAAATGAATATACAACATATACTGAAATGAGGCCCCGTTTGTTAGAAAATTCGCTTAAGAAAGAATATATATCGGAATCAAATTGATTTTACACATTTTTTATTCCACATGGATTGATCATATTCCCATTTCAGTATATGTATTTACTAAATATTGTAAGGCTCCAATCAGTAAAGACTGATAAATACTCTGTACAATCTGAGGAGTATTTGCTAATGTCATGTACGGATTATGCAGTTCTGCTGGACAACTTCCATAGCACTCTCACATTCAACAACCGATTGATACCATTGGTTATGTCACTTGATTCAGCATACCATTTCATCATTTAATGCTTTTAAAACACTTTTACAACAAAATGAAGCAAACCTACATAAATTCAGGATATTTTTACATTTGAAACTTAGTATTTCCAGTGTAAAGTGGTGGAAAATTCATGGAATTTACTTTACAAGCCCTAGAAATATTTATAAAATTCATTGATGATGTCCATTGTGATACATCTTGTAGATCACACCATTTGACTCTAGAAAAGGATCAATCCATTATATTAACAAAAAAATATGGCAATTTGTAATGTTTATTTTTAGTTATTGTTTTGTAACAGCCTATTCTTGTTATTCTATTTCACAGATATAATACGTCTCAATATTGCAATCTACACTCTGCCATTTATATGGCTCGTTCACTTTATCATAGTTGCCTACGCGAACGCAATTCCCCGCATACTTGTCATGAAAATCGAAATTGGGCTGTAAAGAACCCCAGTTCGTGTAAGTTAGCTTCACCCCAGTCTCAACCCAATGAAAATCGTCTGCGTTTCCGATCTCTGTTCCAGCTCCAATCCAATAGCCCGCTGAAAAAATTTTTTCGCAACAATGGAATTTAAATATTTGATGTTCTCATACATTCTGTTAGGTCATAGGTATCAATGGCCTCTTTCAAAAGCAATTGCTCATCTATATTTTTAACAGTAGCCATTTTCATGCCGAGTATTTTACACATTAGCATAGCACTCACAAAGGTTCTCTAAAGATTTGAAATTAAAATGGTTACTTAAATAAAATAATAAAAGCAGTTACGTAATCAGTTATAACATAGTACTTCTTGAGTTGAATGACCCCTGTTACATTTCCATGTGGGGTAGATTCAGCCACCAGAAAAAGAGCTGTCAGAACTAAAAAGATTAAAGGAGCCATAGTAACTCGCCCGAAATTTCAGTTTTACTCCAGATTTTTGATTCACAACTTCTCTCTATATAGGAGGATTTGAATTCCTGATCACTCCAAAAAGAAAGGTTTTTCCCAAAAAAACACTTGATACAAGGCGACTTTATAACAAACAAGTGTTTTATCTACTGTTTATACTTCCATTAAGCATGTACCTATTGAAATGCGCTTTATATAAAAACGTCAACAAATATTGCTTGAATCAGTATTGAAAATGTTTCAATTCACTATAGCAGTACTTGCTATTTTTTGTTTTTATAGTTGACACATTTAATTTTCAATTTATGAAATGTTCGTTGCGACAAAATTACTATCTAGGAATGAATCGAATGAGTTTCACGTCAGCACCTCATGACATTTGTATATTGAATTTTAAAAGTTTATGTTTGTTGATGTACTTTTCAATTCTAACTATCCAGTATGCAATTGGCAAGTTTGGAAAGTGCAGACGAGCAACCTCTTATTAATGACGCCATTGACGTTTTCATATATAAAAGTAACGCGTGTATGTTTAACTACAAAAAGATATGAGGTACTCTAGAAGGTTATTAAATTATAGCTATAGCTGAAGTGGCAAAAAGGGACAGCCTGTATTGGATTGCTAGTGATCTAAAGATGGCACGGAACTAGTCTTGTCATTTGCAAAAAGGTTTTCTGTTATATTATATGTAAAAAAATTGTCTTAAAATTGCTCTTTGAAATTAATATTTAAATTTTTATTAAAAAATAAAATAGCTGAAAAAGTCCACAGATTTATTAAACAAAGTGTTCTGTATAATAAATCTCCTGCAATGGATTATTATGTCTCTAATTGCTACTTTTAAGCAAAGTCAAAAACCAACTATACAGGGTGTTGCAAATTAGTATGCCAATCCGTTAATCAGAGATTCCTTGAGCGAAAATAAATAGACTTTCCTTATGCCATTTTTTTCTTTGGCGCTTTATACTCCGTCTACAGGGTGTTGAAGTTGGTAAAAAAAGAATCACTTTTGTTAATAACTTTGGTGTTTCTGAACATATTTTTTTGAAATTTTGCAGTAATGCACAGTTCGACTAGGCGCACGTTTCCTATAATTTGCGTGAAAAAATTTGAAACAGGGGTGGGGAAAATGGGTCGTATACACATTTCCCCCCCAACTTTTTTTTGCGCACGCCAATGGTGAATTCGATTAGTTTTTTAAATTAACTGTTCCCTTATCTTTATTTTTTCATTCTTGTAAAATTATGATTCACCGCCTACTTTAGAAAATATTCCAGCTTATAATCCTTCAATACATGGCTTCCATGTACAGGGTGTACACTAATATCATGTTTATACTGAAGAATAATATTCTTTGGCTCATTCTAAATTAAAAAGTTCCTATTCACATGTGTTCGCAAACGCACCGTTTTTGAGATACAGGATCCCAAAACAGATTTTTTTTAAAAAAATTTTTGACACCCTGTATCTCAAAAACGGTACGTTTGCGAACACATGTGAATAGGAACTTTTTAATTTAGAATACCGCAGACTACAATATGTAAACTTAGAAATTTGTTTATCATTTCTCAATTTAAACAAGATTTCCTAAAAATCCAGGAATTATTGAAAACTCATTAATGGATCTCACGTGATTTTATGTCCAGTAACCGCTGCTCCAATTAATATTTTGTGGTAATCAGTTTACTTCAACTCATAGCTTTAATACTGATAAAAATAATGATAATTATTAGGTTGGTGCATAATTAACCACCGTTTATATTGGCACGTCGATTGCCTCCAAGAACAGCAACTTCTTTGCCCATGGCATCGACCGTCTGCCTAGCAAATGGGAAGCAGTAATTGAAGTAAATGGTGAATACGCTTCAGAATAACCATTTAAATATGTTCTGTTGAATTTTTACGTCTCATTTTTTATAATAAAATTTTTTTCAAAAACGGCGGATAATTATGCACCAACCCAATAATTAAGTAAAAAAGTAAGAACAAATAATAACATGTAGCAATAGTGTAACAATAGCGATATACACTCTAAGAAACTATTTATATTTGCAGTTATTCTGAAATAGCACAATTTTAGGTTAGGTTAGGTAGGGGAAAGTAGGAAAAAATGACCCCCTCAGCTCAAATGGTCCCTTCACATATCTCATAAATTTATACAGGGTGTTAATTTAAAAACTTTCAATGACTATATTTTCATTAATACAAATTGAAGGGTACACGGGAAAAACAGGCTAAGTCCATTTTTGATCAAATTGAGATAGCAACATCATTTAGAGGCAAATCTAGGTATTTGTCGAGCCACATATGTATTCAGACAAAAAATATGCTAGGTTCCGTAAAATAAATTGTAATTGTAACGCATACACGGGAATAACAGGCTAAGTCCTTGCGGTTCTGGAGAAAAACAGGTTAAGTCAGGTTTAGTTAATTATTATTTTCTTCATTTTTGTTATATGTTTTCCTAAAATTCAATAGTTAAAATAATCCTTTTATTTTATACGATTTTTATTTATATTTTATAAAAAAAAATATCCACGATAAAAATTTTAAAACAGCAATAACTCAAAACTAAAAATTTGGACTTTTTTTTTTTTTGCCTGTTTTTCCCGTGTACCCTTCAATTATAATTAAGATTGACTTGGTATGAGTTTTAGAGGCATTGGGGAACTCAAACTTAGAGTTACTACATATAACAGAGTACCGCAACAGCCGCCATTTTCACTTCAAAATATAGAGCTGAGATAAATAATATAATTTTAATAATTACTAAAATAATTAAGTCATAATAAAAAAAATAAAAAATATATTTATCTATGACCATCAAATAATTATGCTCTTTTTCAATACTTTTCAATTGAAAAAGTACAGCATTTTACCTCAGTAAAAAAGTGAATACTTTTTCATTGTTCTCCCACAACTTTTAGTAATAAATTTAGTTACTTTTAAAATGTCAAGATTTTAGGTTGGTATAAGTTCACATGACATTTTGCCAATTTGTGGTGGCACAGTCGTAGCACAGAGCAATAATCATACAGAGGCATTACTGAAATGTCAACCGTCAAACGAAGTGGGATTTAATGTCTTTCTTTGATTTTCCCACAAATGAGCATGTGGGAAAATCAAAGAATGACATTAAATCCCACTTCGTTTGACGGTTGAAGTTTCAGTAATGCCTCTGTATGATTATTACTCTGTGGTCGTAGCATACATTAATTTCCGCACAACACGAACCAATCAGAGCAAAGTAGCTGTGGTTATATATTGACGCTAAATTTAAACTGGTGTTGTGTGAAATTATTTAAATAGAATTGTTTTAGGAAACTTTTTTTAATTTGGGTGTTATTATTATGGTGCCAGATTTTCACCGACAAATTGACGGTGTACTGACCACAAGGAATTAGTCTTGCCGGCAATTATTAACGGTTTTAAGAAAAAGATTAAATTTTGTGAAGTATTCACCATTTGATTGAACTTTTTTAACAAAACAACATCAAAACTCTTATCTATTCCATGTAGCTCTAATAAACTATTTGACTCTTAAGTGCTTATGTTTGTTGTGTTTTGGCTTTTGTGGAAATAATATTGTGAACGTTTACACATTATTGTAATCTTTATAGATTATAGTGATTATTCTGTGTTTGAATTTTTGCGTGTAAATAGTGTTAATTATTAACAACAATTAATAGTGGAAGTACAATTTATAAAATGCTGTGTACTATGGATTTATAAAAGTAGGTAAAATTTTTCATCAAGCAATGTAGGTATTAAATGATTTAACATTTCATAGAGGTGCAATATCTTGTTTCAATTTGTTGTGTAGTTTTTTACTTTAACGTAAATAGTCATACTGTATTATTTATATGAAAGAGAAAAAGATTTAATAAATAATTGAAAAAAAAATCTAATTTTTTAATAAAACAATTTCTATTCAAATATAAAAATNGGGGTCATTTAATGATGTTAATTTTTTTTTTAAATTGGAACTATTACTTTTTTTAATGCCATATCTAGTAATATATTATTTATTTTTATTTAATTTTTTTTTAATTAAACATTTTTTTTATTATCACATTTAACTTTCAGACGCCCATTAATAAGGTTAATAAAGAAACATTAATAAATGTTACTAATAGGCTTATTATTCGCCCTATTATTATTTGAGATGGTCAGGTTGGCTAGGACACCCGGTATATGTGAAAAATTGTCTGAAGGTTGCTCTGCTAAGCTAATATAAGACTATTTGTTTGTTAAATGTTTAGTTTCTTAAAAGAGAATTGGTTATGAAAGTAATTCTACATCGTAATAACCTTACACAGCTCCATGCCACTTTTAATATTCCATAGAATCAAATTGCTTGTCTAATAAAATGCCAGAGATCTAGACGTGGTGTTGCGATTTTTCAATTAGTCGAATATACAGGGAATCACCCGTTTCAGTATGGCAGCTGAATTTCTGGACACCCTGTATTAAGTACTTTGTATGTTTAAGGAATGTAAAGAGACCTGGTTAAATTTACGAAAATTATTTCCCTAACATTCTGTAGGTATGTACAGAGTGTTCAACAAACGTTTACATAAATTTAACCAACGATTAAGGACATCATTTCCAAGAAAAAAAGTTTGTTACAACATGTATCAAGAACCTAACAATTTTTACAAAAAAATAATAAATTTTTAAGTTTTTTGATATTTGCAGTCCTTTTTTTCAGAAATTAATCGATAAATTTAAAATAAAATTACACTCCTAAATTCTGTTTTGGAATACTTTTAAAATGATGTGCCACTTGACTCCCTGCCATTTAAGATTCTTGAAGGGGTTGCCACCCCGTTTAGGGGGATGAATATACATCTATGAATTTACGATCAAAAGATGTCCCCCTCGACATTTCAATTAACATGTTTTGACGTTTCCTTAAAAAAAGTCAGCAAAAAAAATATTCGGCATGGACACTTTTCCCTGAAATGCCCTGTATATATACAGTGAGGATGTAAAGTTTGAAACAGTTTCATGTAAATTCGGGAGCTTATTTTTTGAAAAATTTGCTCGGATCCGTCAAATTTCCATTTTTGGCTATTATTCTTTTAATAGTAAATCCATATACTATAAAGGATAAACTAAAAATAAGTTAAGGTAACAAACTTCATTTTTTTAAATAGAAATACGTGTTTTATTTAATTTTTAAATTCTGCTTCAAATTCTAAGCATGTCCTATATGTACTATACTATAAAATCAACGTGCTTTTGACGTGCCGATGGTTAAAGTTTGAAATTAAATACCTTCCGATTTTCTTCTGATTTAGGTTACTGTCAATTAACCAATGGGAGACATTCCCAACGTTTAATAGAACGATTAAAAGTTAATTGTATAATATTTAATCTCAAACTTTAATCATAGACGTATCAAAAATAGTTGAATTTAGGTATCAGACACGAAACATGAAATATTCTTAGAATTTGAAACAAAATTGAAAAATAAAATAAAAAATACATTTGAGGCATGTAACTGCAAAAATGGATATCTCCAAAAAAGATTTTTTTGCAGGAAAGAACATTTTCTGCTGTACTTATACTACTTGGTATTTAGACTTTTTTCAAGTATAATTAAACATAGGGGAAAGTGTTCAAATTGTGGGCACCTAAGCTTAAGTTCTGATTATAAATAGTACTATAAAATAAGTATTCCAGTTTTCGATACAAATCATTCGTTAAAGTCTGAAGTATCGTTTGTATAAATAAAAACTACACCTTCGAACAAAGAAAGCACCTAAGTACAAAAGTATTTATTAAAACTTAGCTACGCACAATTACTCTTTGCGCACAATTTGAACACTTTCCCCTAGTTTATGAAATATATGATGCCGGAAATGTTCGAAATATTATTCATTTATTGTAGAATTTAGGAAATATTTTTTTTGGATTTAGCTGCGTAGGCAACTCATTTTGAATTTGACTTCGTTTGTTCCACTTTTCTATAGAGTTAGTTTCTTTTGCTTCACTTCTAAACAAGACAAAACCAATTTGTGGCCATGCTTCAAAGCATTGTCAGTGCTTTTTTGCAACAAAATTAAGCAAGAAAAAAATAAAGAATAGCTTCGTTAGCGCTCATAATTGTCATCGATTATAGCGCTTTTTTGAGATTTGTGTGTATTTAAGTCATTGCAAAATGTCATTAAAAACAAAATTAAATCTGTGTGACCGATAAAATGTTTTAATATGAAGAGATAGCCACTTTTCAATCTGACTAAAATTTGGATTTATTGTATTTTGCAGCGCACTATAAACTTTTTTGTTTCATAAAAATCGTATATACGTATTTTACACGTATATACATACGTATTTTGTACCAATGTGATTTTCTATTATAGACATTCATGTTCTGTACAAGAAATGCAATAAGAAAAAATTTGTAAAAAATGGAGATGGCCACTTTTGCAGCTATATGTCTCATATATTTGTTTGAAAAAAACTTTTTATCGTAACTTATTTTTTATTTATCCTGTATACATGTATTTACCATCAAAAGAACCACAACCAAAAATTTAAATTTGACGGATCCGAGGGATTTTTCAAAAAACAACCCCTTGAATTTTAAATAAATTGATTCTAGACTTTACAACCTTCCTGTAGTAGTTTCATCGAGCGTGAAACCCCTTATTCTTAGATATAGACGTTCAGCATGCCGATATTGTACGAGATATGTTTAAAACTAAAGACATGAATAGATATTCGGAAATATACATATTCAAATGAATAAACTTATTATCCGGTTAAACATGTACACGAAGGACGAATGTTCGAGTTTATCATGCCATAAATTTTTCGGACCAAGTTTTTTGGTTTACTTGTAAAAAATATCATATTGAATTACACTAAAATACATAGATTCAAAAGTTTTGCTTCAGCATGATAGTTAGATACTAGTTATCATAAATGACAAATACAATCAAATCTCGCTTAACAAGCACCTCCCATAACGAATGATTCGTATAACAAGCAAAATAAAATTTAAAAAAATGATTTTGTTAACAAGCGATGTTTCGTAGAACGAGTGACGAGGAAACATCTGATTCTTCTGCATGGAAGAAACTTTAGCCGAACATCATTGTCGAGTGCGAATCCAAGAATTTCGAACGCGCACCTGTGAAACTTGTAATCGACAAGATTCTGTCTCTGGCCAAGATTATGGGATTAGCAGTGGATAGCAATAACATCGATGAGCTAGTGAAAGAGCATAATCAAAACAGAACATGACAGAATTCCAAAATTCATTTGGTAATTGAATGTGCACTTAAGTCCATCGCAATCGACTAATTCTATATTGATGTTGAAGACAGGGAACCCTGAGTGGTCATCGATATCTCAAATCTGATTCAAGAATCCGTCTTCTAAATGTAGCTAGAAATACGTGAACTCCAGTTGTATGACTTACCTCTTTCTGAAGTTCTGGAAGTGGCATCGATTGACTTGTTCCAGTTACCAATAGTATATGTATAACGGTTTTGCTGTTCATTAGTGACTGTTGCAGAGTAGCTCCTTTTTCTATCTTTAATGGTTTTTATTTAGCCTTTTTGATTAATTTTATAACATACTTTATTTAACAGACTTATATCTTTTATTAACCAAAATACATTAACTGTCTAAACTTTGAACAGTACATTCACCACTAAAAAGAAAAAATAACTAGAAAAAATTAAACTAATGTCCGTTTCATATAAGAATAGAGTATGAAGAAGCATAGGGACTAAAAATACGGCTCTCTGATTGGCTAAGACACGAGCCTGATTTACCCTATAAAATATTTTCTCCATGTGGTGACGTTGTAATCAGTATTCATATTGAACGTTACGATTTTTTATCTTGTAAATTAGCCTCACTTAGCTCCACCCACCACTCTATTCTTATATGAAACGAATTTTAACTAAAAATAAAAACCCTATAGTTCACCAGATCTAACAGTGACACATCTTTTACCACTTTTATGTCTATCCTGAACAGATTTTTTTTTGCAGAAAGCAATTCCACATTCGAGACACACCTCTTTGACTAATGCCTATTCTTGCGGCAACAAATCATTGCGAATGACCTTCTTCAACTAAAGCTACTTCTCTTGCCGGGTACATATTTAATATAGAGCAGCGATTTACGATTAGGTATGAAATTATTTAATTTCGTTGAACGATAACACCATGTTGCATTTAAAAAAAAATTGAATGATGATTTCGCAATACGAGGCGTATCTATATGATTTTCCGATATTTGTTTTAGAAAAGACTTCAAATTTTTCCTAAGACATCAGCATTTTTGTAAAAGATCTGAAGGCCAAGAAATATACCTTCTTTGAGTTTTTCATGTGACATTTTAGGAAATTTAGTGGTAAAATACTGAAAATAGGGACCGTCTTTTGAAGGGGCTTTAGAAAATTGCTTCATTAACCCTAATTTTATGTCAAGAGGGGGAAGAAGTATTATGTCTCTTTCAACGTAAGGTCAAGATCCACAAACTTATGCAGGATGAATCTTTCGGAATTACCATGACTTGTATTGAAAAAGAAGCATGGACTGTATTTAAAAGTGTTATGCATAACTTTCTTAGAAATAGCAAATAACTAAATTATAAAACATGTTAGAAAAATTTAAGTTATTACGTTGTTATACCAGGTGTCCAAGCGAACCCTGGACGTAAGAAATTAACATGGGAAATCGGTTTCTATTTATTTGCGCCTGTACAGATTATTCATTTGGTAAACTTTTACATGGAGGTCATAGTACTCAAGGCCGGCTATCATTCTACAATTTTTTCGATTCTCTAATTAGAGCCGTTTTGGCTCAAAACATCTCCAAAATTAAAAAATTCGAATAGCCCGCTAGCCGTTTGAGGCCACGATTTGTCAGAATAAAAGTCAAAACTAAGCCGGAAATAAACAAACATGGAGGCACAAATAACATAAACATAAATACTTCATTTGAATTTTCTCTTCTTGCTAATTTCTAAGCAGTTTTTAATTTATTTACAAATTAATTCAATGACAAATCTATGGAAAACCTGAGAATAATGATTATGTAATCTACTTTGATGCCCCTACAATAAGTAAATAATTTTCTTATTATAACCTCAAATTTCACTATTGAGTTGACAAGTAGTGTTAGGATTCTACAATTAATTCTGACATTGATTCTGACCAATCGTGGCTACGAACGGTTACCGGGGCATTCGAATTTTTGAATTTTGAAGACGTTTTGAGCCAAAATGGCTCTAATTAGAGAATTGAAAAAATTGCAGAATAATAGCCGGCCTTAAGAACTATGACCTTCATATAAAAGTTTTCCAAATGAATAATCCGTACAGGCGCAAAAAAATAAAAACCAATTTCCCATGTTAATATTCTATGTCCAGGGTTCGCTTGGACACCTGGTATAAGTGTTAAAATATTTTATTTGCACTTGCATATTGACTTTTTTCTGGAAAATTTGAGTGACATGAGTAAAGAACAAGGTAAAAGGTTCCATCAAGATATTAAAGACATGGAAAAAAAATACTAGGGTTGATGGAACATAAATATGACAGCCGAATATTGTTTCATGCAGAAGAGGGAGTCCCCTGAAATCGAACATACAAAAAAAATCAGGAAAAAGCAGCTTTAAGGCTGATGAGTGATCACTATAAAATACATACATAAGGGAGAGTCGGGTAGCCCCGACCTGTGGGTACCTCCGACCATCAACAAGTTTAGCCATTTTACCATAGATGACGACAAGAACAATGCTCTATCTCGAATGCTCTATTAATAGAGCACTAAAATATCAGTTGCTCGTGCCGTCATCTATGGTAAAATAGCTAAACTTGTTGAAAGTCGGAGGTACCCGCCAGTCGGCGCTACCCGACTCTCCCCTAATTACATCAAAATGTAAATTCTTTGATTTAATGAAGTTTTGATTAAATATTTTTAAATTTTTTACACTTAATTATGAATTACATTTGAAAGAAACTAACTTTTGCAAAAATGATGATGCCTTGAGGTAAATTTGAAGTCATTTTTAAAATAAGCGCCGGAAAATCACATGTAAGGTCAACCAAACTTAATCTGCAAAATTTTACCAGCACATTGTATGTTTAACAAAAATAAAGATGTATGTTTCTAAATATCTCCAAAACAAGATGACATTAGTTTAGGAAAATTAGCATATGTACTACCATAGGAAGAATTTTTCGACCTGTGGTTTAATAAATTCTTTGTTCTATTTTTAAACTTACAACACGTTGGTAAAATTTTACAGATTAAGTTTGGGTCACCCTGTAAATACACTTGGTTTTATGAGATCGTAAGTCAACTTTTTTTAAATGCAGTATAATGGAATAGTAAAATATACATTTCGAAATTTTAACACAAAATATGTTTCTAAAAATATAAACTTTTTTGGCTTAAAAATGGCAAGAATTTCAAGAAAAACAAACAAAAAAAGAACATAAACAAACAACCAGAAACAAAATTGCTTTACTCATATAATTTAAATAAGAAAAATTCCAGTGATGCAAAATTTTTAAATCTCTGGATACAGGGTGTCAATTTAAAAACTTCCCACTCCTGTTATTACCTCGAAACGGGTTAGGCTTTTAAAAAATTGCCAGGAGCTGTTAATTTTGTTATCGAGGGGAAATCATTTTTGTGTATAATTCATCTCATCTGTTTCAGCCATCTACTCTTCAGAACCCGTCTCTCAAATATTTTAAATGGCAAAAGATATGTTATATCATTCTAAAGAGCTTTTTATTCTCTATATTTTGATGCCTAATTTGTTACATTTAACTGGTAAGTTAGGTGTCTTCGAACATTGTAAATTAATTTTTTCTATTAGTCTTTTTTATTGAAAAGTGTCTTTAGGTTATGAAATTGTTTTAATACTAACCTATTGACTTATTGTTTGTCGATATGACCATCAAGGGAAAAGATGCATTCATTACTGAAGCGAATGTTTATCAAACTAATAAATGCCGTCCGCCTTCAAGAAAGAAAAATTGATAAGGGGCTTTTTATTTTTATTTTTCTTTAGTAATAGTCAAGGTTAGTAAACTGACTTATTAGAACAATTTACTAATCTAAAGACACGTTTTAATAAAAAACACTAATGGAAAAATGAATTTGCAATGTTCAAAGAGGCCTAACTTGGCGACGCATCAGTCAAATGTAACAAATTTGGCACCAAAATATAGAGAATAAAAAGCCCTTTAAAATGATGTATCACTTAACCTCTTTTGTCGTTTAAGATATTTGAGAGGCTGGTCCTGAAACGTAGAGGGTTGAAAGAGACGAAGTGAATTCAACATAAACATTATTCCCCCTCGATAACAAAATTAACAGGTCCTGGCGATTTTTTAAAAATCTAATCCATTTCGAGGTAATAGGGGTGGGAAGTTTTTTTAAATTCAAACCCTGTATTAGAAGCACCATTAAAATTCTGGGTTAAATTTGAACATATCATATCGTTTCCGAAAATCTCTCTGATTGTCTATTGAATTTTTTATTTTGTTGAATATTCAAAATTCTCATTACAAACACATTTCTCTTATTTTGTAAAAAAAATAATTGGAGGAATTAATTAAAGAAAATCCCCAATGAACATTAAAATCAGATTTAAATTGGAATAGTCGAAAGTGTACTAAAATGGGAGAGAGAGAGAGTTATTGCTGCAATACTAAAAAGCCCGGATTCGAGGGCAATTTCTCATTTTTATCCGATTTTTTTTCCATTAAACGATTAATATTTCGGCCCGTTATTGTGTTGTGTTGGCTTTCATCTGACGAAAAATCAGATTCAAAAAGGTCATCGAGGTCGGAGGACTGCACAACTACAATGTATAATGAATGTTCTATTTGAGTTTTTTCATTTCCAAAGAACTGGTTTTTTTGTCATTTTCAAGTTGATTTTGTTTAAAAAATTGTGAAAAGCTAATTTTAATTAATTAAAATTATGTTTTCCTTGTTTTTCTTTGCCTGACATTTTCAATTAGCATTTTCTTATTTTTGATTATACACACAAATCGATTCAGCGTTACGACTGCTGGCTTTTTACACGCCCGAGCCAATTTTTCGGCGCATCATTTCCCACGAGGAAAGTTCTTATTTTGCGGAACGCGTTATAACATTTTTAATATTATTTCCTCGTTTATATTTCTACCAATTTTTTTTTCTCTCTCTCGGCTTTCGCATGGGGTGGAAGGGAATTCTTCTACATGTTCCTATTTGTTTCCTTTTTAACACAAACCGTTTTGGGAACAACACAAGATTGGATGGTAAGAAAATTTAGGGCTGTTATTCAAAAAAATGAATAATGTTATAGGTTCCCTAAAAGAAGTTATAACGTGCTGAGAACCATTTTAAATCATTTCAGTCAGAAATCTGGTATCAAAATCTGAAATCGTTGACCTAAGATTTCATTTCTTTTTTTGGATAGCAATTATAAGTATTCTATAACGGTTTACACGTTTAGGCTAGTAACGAAGTGTTTAAAAAAATTTAATCGATTAGCATCAGTACTTGTCCTATACATTTGTTAATAGGATTAGACTCGGATGTCCAAGCTGGTTTATTTATTATTGTGATAATACAGTAACAAAAAGGAGAAATTCTTACTACTCTCTACCTACATATATCTAGCTGTAAAACGTTTATGATTTGTCAACACTTTCCTTTTCAATGGTATTTTTCTTTTAAGAAAAAAGGCCCAATATAGAGTTTTTCAAAACTTTATCCCGTTTACCACCACTCCTCCGCCTTCCTATATCTTCGACCGTCCAGGGTAGTTTATCATAGGAGAACGCGCAGCTTTAAAACGTAGAAAATCATTTATTTTTACTGGGGTATAATAAAAATGAAATATTCGCGCTTCTAGCGCTGTTCTCCAGCGACTATTTGTTTAAAACTTTATCAATTTGATATTAGACCCTTGAGTGTATCAAACGGGGGCAAAACACCACGTCTGATCGATTCGATAGGGCGTTTATTACCCTGGACATTTCTATATGTATTTCTTTTTAATTTTAACATGAAAAAATTTATAGATTTCACTTTATAGCAATTTCTGATAATGGTTTACAGGGAAATTGATATAAAATTCTCTGCAGTATTGTAGTTTAAATCGTTTTCAATTAAGTTCGAATGTAGCTGACATTTATAGTATAAATAACAGAAAAAAAAAGAAAATATTTAATATCGTGCCATTTGCGTAAAGGATTCTTTGATATTTTCAAATGAAATGGTCTAATTTGAGCCTTGTCGTTGAAGATAATAATATAGAGGAGCGGTTGACAACTTAGAACACTAAGGTGGCACGCAAACTCTTTTTAAATACTTCGTGGAAGGTTTGCGTGCTACACTAAAAGAATGATGAAGTTATGAATCGTAAAAAAAAGGAACCGCGACTCAAAGTCTGGGAGACGCTTAATTGAATTTTATTCAAAACATAAAATATTTCCGCAAACCGGAATAGTTCAGAAGGAATTTGAGTACGTGAACGATGGAATTTAAATTATTTTGTCAAAATCAGGTAATTTGTTCAGGTAAAAATACTTATTTATACAAACCGTCAATCTTTAAATGAAACAAAAAGAGGAAAACGTATTATTATAATATATTATTAACTTTTTGTAATCAGATATTTTGCTTAGAATCTGGACTATATGGTGAATGCTAGTTACATTCCAACTCGTCGAAACGCCAAAGAAAACAATCCCAGACAGTCAACAATCATTAGATACTTACCTCTTCAGTATGTTATTCTTGAAAAATTTACTTTCATTTCCTACTAGAATAAACAGACTTATGTGTATGTAACAAAAGAGAAATGACCGTTATTTTGTATTTGTAAAAATCTTTGCTTCATATAGGGTAGCACTTATTCTGACTTTTTTCTTTTAAATTCTTCTTTAAAATAAGTGTTATTCGGTGTCTAAGTGTAGAAGATAGAAAAGTGTGGATTTATGGACTTGAAACACGTCGAAGACCCAAAAAGAAGCTGAAAATCTACCTACCGAGCCAGAATCGATGTGTACATCTTTCCAAAGTAAATTTCAATCAGCGATAAAATGGAGTGGATGCGGAAAACCACCGTGAACACTACACAGTGGCGTAACATGGAAGGAGAAAATATGCATTTAATAAATTCCACATGATCGAACATTATCGTTGCTAAAAGGATTAGCTTTTCATTGTCGGTTGAGTTTTGCAACTTTAATGCGACAATTTTTAATAAGCGACGCCACCAATGAAGGAAAAACAGCACCATGTCGGCTCACGTATCGAATTGCAACGGATTTTCAGTGGAAGCAGATATTGTCTGAACTATCGTGTTTCGAATTTTTCAACGGCAACAACCCGTCTCGTGGAAAACTCTTCGTCGCCATTCGAAAATATATTTATTTTCTTGGTCGTTTTTTCTTCCTTTCGTCGTCTCGCGCTCGAGCAATCAAACTTGTTTCGCATATATGGAATGGGACGTTTTAAAAGTTTCCAAAACTCCATTTCACCTTCCAATTTTCCATGTTACGGCGGCAGAAGTAGCATCTACCTGTTTATATTTGACTCGAATCGACCGAAATAGAATGCGGATATGTATTTGAAATTGTCTTCTAAACAAACATCAATCAGTAAATGCTTGATGACCTAAAATTGCTGAAAATACTGTACAAAATACTAATCTTGCACCAGATACTTGTTAGTGACTATGGTCTTATTTGATTCGCATAGTTTCACCATAAATTAATCCCTCGGGCTACGCAACGTTTTATTTTAATTCAGTCACGTAAAGGAAGCCCGGTCCTGACCTCACTTTTTGCATATTAAAACCTTAATTATCAGTAATAGAAGTTAAAATGAAAATAAATTGCTCGTTAGGAAACTCGACCCCAGTCCAGACCTCAGTTTTTACGCGAAACGAATACAAAAGAATTTGAATTTGCGATTAGTGTCAATGTCTATTTAAATTAATGACATTTCAGAAACAGTTGATAATAGACAGAAAAATCTGCAAATAATCTTATTGTTTTATTAACAATAACAGTTAAGTGACTATACAATTCTGATGGCTCATTGCTCCTGGTCAAACGAAATTTATTTTAAATTGTTCTATAGAACATAAGAAAAGTTGAAATTATCCAGTTCGGGCACTAAAACTGATCATCTTCGACCAAATATAGGTTTCAATTAAACAAATCTGGTAGGTAATTTTAAAAGGATATAAAAGACAGGACCGTATTAGTCACAAACGGTGCACCATTTTCGTTAATTCTTCTTCATTTTTCCTTGTCGGACCGCATTAATTTTTATGCTACGGCCGTTTTGCGTTCAAGCTCGAAAAAACTGGGATAAAACACATTTATTCCATGTCATCAAACGTCCATCCAGACTTTCCTTTCACGTTAAATGAATCGGAGATGGAAAACCTTTGATTTTGTGACGCAGCCAAAATAAATTTATAAAAAGTGAATCGCATTTCCACCTCAACAGCTTTTATATTGTTTTTCTTTGTAATACAGAAAACTAGAAAAAGTGGCAGCTGGAGCAAAACAAGTTGAAATTTTCTTTTGCAAAACTGTAACGTTTAAATGAAAAATATCAAAGGTGGCTATTTGGGGCCAATTTACACTGTCGCTCATGCCAAACAAACGAATGAGAGAGAACAGTTCGCCTGGCAAAAACAAACATTTTCATTTTATACTTTTTTAATGACATAAAACCGGTTGCGATATACCTACGTACATGCGGTTGGAAAAAGTTCAAACAATAGGGTGTTAAGTTTTCAAAAGACAAAAAAATTGGTTACACCCTTCAATTAGGAAGGTTTTATGTTACCCCGTATACAAGTCGCTTGGGGACCGATTATAGTATGGGTTTCAATGGTTCAAGATGACCATGAAATTGATTAGTGATTTTTGAAGAAAATCCCGACTATTTTCGGAGGAATAATAGTTGCATTCCATAGTGCCAGAACTTGAATTCAATAGATATTAGGTCACTTCCTTTGCAAATATCTAATTTTGAATTCAACATTTTGTTAACAGCAGCCGATCTAATATGGAGACCAACTATAATACAGAAATATATCACTTGTTGGTTTTCGTGCAGTTTTACTGATAAATACTGTGGATTGTCGACCAACATTTCAATCACAAACACCACAACATGATACACGCGAACTCCTAAATGACTTTCCAAGCACTGCTTCTGATTGTCAGATAAACCATTTTTGTTAATTGCAACAGGGTTGCCACATGCATAAATTTTCAGTGTGAGCTAAGAAACTTCTTATGTAAAAACTTCCAAAATAGTAAAATGTTTTGATTCGAAATGTTCGTATTGAGAAAGAAAATACATTTGGGATCGTACTAACGAGCACGTGTTGCCCGCATTAAAAGCTGAAAAATGATGGTGGTGTGCCGTCGTTTCAGTCCGAAACAATAGACTCGAATTATAACAGTGAAAGACACTGTTGGACGGATGTGTTGTGCGAGAAAAGTTTCGTGTCAAGGTTTTGTTTCAGTTTCAGTTCTTCCTGGAGTCGTCCCGAAGGGGACTTTTCGTGGTTTGGCTACACATATTTTCACTGTTTTCTATTGTTTTTCCAAAGGAAAAGTAAGTTTTAACACTCCCTTCTAGGAGTTTAGCTTTAACGGAAGTTTAATGAAATCGTTCGTTTTTCGAGTGCAGTTTAAAGTTTTAACAACATTCCAGGGTTTCCGACGATGCCACTCGTTTGCGAATTTTTGCCATATAAAAGTTATGTGCGAAATATATTCAAGTAGAAAATCATCGATTGACGTGAAAATCACTCTGACGGTTTTCAGGCAAACAGCTAAAACTTTTTTTACGAGCGCAAAAGTAGCTATAAAGCGACATGGCTAAGCATTTAACACCTCTTTATATTCTTCAAAGGTTTTAAATAGATTTTTAAATAGTGTAAAACACCACTGAATCTCTGGATATCACGTTCACATCTTAATCCATTCGTAAATTGATTTATCTCTCGTTTCAGATATTGGCCGGAAAATTAAATGAAAATTGACCAAATTTGAATAGAACTTTCATGAATACAGAGAGAAAGGGGAAGTTTTGCAGGAAAATGTAACTCTCTCATAATTCCTCGGTGAACTGTTGCTACATATAAATATGAGAGGAATAAATGGAGATGCTCGAGTGCCGTATAATTTCAAGTTTGACTTTACCCTTGTGTGTTTTCTCGTTTGTATCACGTTTACACCTCGGGATGTGCTCGGTAAGTTACACTTTTTAACACAGTTATCTAAATAGCACAGGTACAGTGATGAAATTTATTTGCTGTAAACCTTAATAAAATATACTCCTATAAAGTATAGATTAAAAGTGTTGCCAATACTGTCCTAAAATGGCTCTTAGTAAGTATATTTTGTGTGTTAACCCATTTTAAATTTTGAGAAAAATCACTCGCAGCTGCAATGCTGAAAAGGATACATTTGCAAGTTGTAACTGTTTATATTAAAATATCATCTTTCGTCGTTCCTTAAACATGATATGTTGTGACAATGCTAAAGTCTGGATTACATCAATTGTCAACTTAATGAAATCGGCAAAGCAGTTAAAGTAGAGTCTTAATAATAATCACTACAACTGAAAATGAGAAAAAGTGCATTAAATATCGTTCTGCTGAGAATATTCATTGATTGATGGAGCGTTTTGATGCGATAGTTTGTATCGTGTTATAAGTCAACCTAATTGAAGATCGATATTCAAATTTTCTTCAAGAAGAATAGACCCAGTTTCCATTCATGACGAGTCGTGTTTTCAAAAGCGGCATGCTATTTAAACTTTCTAATATTTTTTCAAATTCTTGAATAGGACCGGGAAGTAACCAGCCCCAATTACCACACTTAATATTGCATGCATTGGCTACAATTACGCTGCAATTCAATTTTGAACGGCAATATTAATAATGCACAGCGATGCCGAGAAGAAAATTAACTGAGGCAGAGACCAATATGTTGGTGACAAGTGGATGTCAGCGAATCGCTATATTACTCTTTCCGGTTGGAATTCTCTACTAGACACCTGCAAAATGCTAAACGACGGTTCCTAATGTGACTGGAATCTCAATATCAATTACAACGAAACAGGTCAAGAGATTTTTTGACAAGAGTTCCACTTTCATTGTCAAATCAATGTGAAAAATCCAATTGTGGCGTAGAACATCAAACGAATTAGGGGTTTAAAGGGGTGTCGACAGTTGGTAATAAAAAAAGTAATTTATTTTCTTTTTAATTATTAAACTAGGATGTTTTGTGGGCATTTTGAGCTCATTGTAACGATTTTTTCATATCTCTAAATAGGTGAAGCAAAAATTTTTAAAGACATGTACTTTTGACGCGTTAGGAAAAAATAAGGAGCGCTGCTGAATAATAAAATGTTACATTGTCAGTCACAACTTTATTTACACTTTTTTTACAAAAATAATTATATAATGTAAACTAAAAAAAAATCATGAAAACCCCGGGCTTTTAAAGCGAACGTGCTTTTTTGACTTTAACAAACCAATTAAACTCAAATTAATTTTGTTGTTGCAAAATGATTTCTTCAACGCGTACGATTTTCGAAAGAAACTTGATTTTTAAGAAGTTTTATTTGGGTTTATAAGGAGAAAAGCACTCCCCAACGGCAACCCATGACCTATTCTGTGATAATCTATCGCTTTTGAACGGAAACGGGAATGAAAATATGTCACAACAACGTCATGAACTTTGGAGAGCTCTCCTAAAAAGTTGCTAAATTTCACCTTTATGTTCCTTTTCCTGAACGCTCATAGAAGCTATGACATTTTTCTTTTCTTTGGTTAGTTTAGTAAGTAATAGACTTCAGTTTGATTGTTCGATTTTATTAATACGTTGAACCTAACAAAATTATAAAAGGAAGAATAGGGAAAAGAAAATCGCACTTGTAAAAATTTGAATTCTAAATAACAAAACGCCTCAAATGAAAGCATCTTCGATTTGTTATCACACAGAAAAAAATTATTGAAATATGTTCATCAAACGCGGAAAACAACGAACACAAATATTGACATTTTCACATGCATATTGGCAAGTGTTGACTTCCCCTTAAAAACAAGGAATTATCAACAATATAACTCCTTATTTTCACCACATAAATGAAGGTTTTTTTATTAGACACCCATGTAACTCCACATCAGTTCGTTAAGATAAAAGAACCTCATGTACCTCTATCTAAGAGGTCTCCCAATTTGAACAGTATGGAACATGTCTGGGATCAATTGCATACAACTTAAATTACTTCCAGAAATTCTTTACAGATTAAGATCCCCAACACTGGATGTAAATTATGCAAGATGTGTTTGGCATTTTAGTAGAACGCATAGACAGTAGACACCGATTGCTGTTTACTAAAATTATTTTTCACTTTACAAGTGACAACTAAACATTAAAAATCGATAAAGTCCGTGCTGAATACATATCGTTTGAGAATGACTCTATTTTTAATATGTTTTCAAACAACGCTTTGAAAAAGATGTCAGCTGTGCTGATATTTCAGGTGTTCCAAATTAGTTGACGATTGATGCTAATTATAAAGCCTTCATGGTTTAGGCAAGAATGTTTTAAATTTTATTTTATCTGGAAATAAAATTTAGATCCCTTTCAAGGTCATTGTTCCTTGTTTTCTCGAATAAATCAAAAAAACCTTAAATTGTAGAACGCCACCCTTTATTCGGCCTCATTTTCTACCGACGGCCTTTCGGCAAAAGAAAGAGAGACATTCATCACAGAGTTTTTTCATTTAAGATAATTAGAACCAAATTATATTCAGTCGGATGTCGTTCTTAATGGTTTTCCTTTACCTACTTTTAAAAAGGGGAACGTCGAAGATGATCAAATAACAAAAAAATAACAAATCGTTGAAATAATTAATTATTTTCGGAATAATATTTATGAAATGTTTCATACATTTTTCTTTAGAAATAAAGCAGGTAGATCTAGGATAAAAAGGTCACTAGGTAGTAAAAAAATCTAATAAAGTATCAAAGTTATACGGGATATGTTCAAATTTCAAATGGAATGTATTTTTAATTTTTATTTAAACTTTCTGTCTCTTTTTGAATTTTCACTCACTATTTTAGTGGAAGCTTTATAGTTCCTTTTTTATTGAGTATATTTGATTAGTTACCTAAACAGTTGTGTATAAAATTCAGTGCAGTTTCAACAACACGGACTTGGAATCTGTTAAAATTTTCTTTAGAGTTCCGACATAAAGATTTTAGTAAAGGTGACAAAGTGTTCCCCTATGAACACAATATCACAATTGATGATACCTTCTACGACAACCTGCTCTTTTTGGCCTGGGCTTGTCACTTCAAAGCGCCTTGTCCTCAAGGTGTTAAAAAAATTCTTGTCACAGAAAGAAAATAGTGTTTTAAAGACAAGACCATTGCCCTCATTAGATTTTTGATGGCAACAAAAATTCTTCGGAAAATTCTCAATAAATAAACTGGAGATATATAAACATGTGACATGAAGCAAATTATCTTACAGTATTGTAATGTAAGACAATACAGAACATAAATATCTACTAATACACGACTGAAGGAATGCATGAAATACTAAATATAAAACATTGTTTACTTTGTGTTATATAATTGAAGCTCCAAGAGAGGTAATACTCGTAACATTTTGTCATCTAATGTTGCTGTTCGTCAGAAAAATTTGAATGTTCCTTTAATACTTTTTGGAGCCATGAAGGTTTAAGTGGAAGTTAATAGTAAAACCTTGAAGCGAAGAAAACTAGAAGAAAATTTAATAACGCTATATTAAACGGACACTTAGCTCTGATATATTCAGGAAGCTTTCCGAAAGGATTACCATAAATAATACCCGTATTTTATGTAGGAACAGTGGCGTTACAATGTTCGTATCCAGTTAAAATCATGTTCCAGAGATGATACTAACAAGTTATTACATATATGTAGCTGACTCTTGAGATTCCACGGCGGTCACGAAGAATTTAAAAAATGGTTGTTCCAGACATTTGGAACATTTGTGAACTTCTTCAGATTTAGTCGACCGTTTTTCATAAAAGCAAGTTGATTTAGCTTTCTAGGGCTTTCATTGACTTCTAAGAATTTCCCACGTTGTTTACAACAGCGTAATAACTTATTAAAAACTATCTTTTTGCCAGGGCAGAAATCTCCGTCAACGTGTACTATAATTTACTACAGCAAAACAAAATTTGATATCTAACTAGAAGGACTTCTTTCTCTAGAGACAACTTACTCTTGATAATTACACGAATTTAATAAACACTCCACGTTTATTTATCTAGAAAATTTCCCATATATGTATAGAGCTTATGTTAAATAGAACAAAGGAATGTGAATATCCAGGGACGCCTTAGAAAGGTCTTTGGAAAAATTATCTTCCATCTTTACTGATAACTTTAAGTGTCTAGTAATGACATAACAAAGATTATTAGGTAACGTCAATGTGTCGCTAAACTGTAACAAATATGGGCCGTTTTACATTGAAATATTACGATGTTAAGTAGACCCCGCCACATGTTACGTTTGCCCTTTTTTTAAGTTTTTGATATATCCTCGAAACCAGTTTGAGGACGAAAATTTCGCTAAACCATGTCATAATAGAGATTTAGAATTTGACGTAAAAGACACGTAAAAATCCCTACTCAAAAAAACAATAAAAGGAAAACTCTAAAAGAAAGGTATTTTTAGAAAATTCAATAATGCCAGGAATGCCAAATCGGTACTTTATTAAAGGAAAACAAGCTGACATTTTTCACCGGATGCAATCAACAGTTTTAACGTTCCGAATCGATATAATCGTGAAACAAAACAACTAGAAACGTATTTTTAGCATTTTTTTCATTACTTCCACCCCTCGTAACGACCCTAAAAATATTTTTTTTAATCTAAAACATAAGTCTAATAGGATATATGTCAATAGGGCTTCCAATCCCTTAGGGGCCATATAATAGAGGACTTTCACCTTCCTCCCCTTTGCTGAGGTGAACGTAGATAAAGTGTCAGTTCAGTTCAGGCCGTTTGTACAGGGTCAAACTGTCCAAGTTATATTGGTCTAATAGATGTTAGTCATCAATTTTGCTGATCCTATATACACCTACACCCTGTATACCGTTCTAGGATTAAGGGAGGTCCATTAAAAACTATGACGTATCATTTTAAGATCTAGATTGAAAAAACGACGTGATCCAACCTAATTTACATACGAGGTTAATTTGAAAGTATAATTTTATTTATGGGGATACATCAGATCGATACGAATATGGCTAATTTATATGGGAGGCGTTAAATGGGTCTGTCATAATATTTGTGTATATCATCTACCAGCGAAGGAACCATCTGGCTTAAACGTAGTTGAGTAATTTCACGGTCTAATATTTTTATACAAAAATCCATACACCTGCCTCGTACTTGTGCAATTCACATCCTAGGATATATCTCCTGAAGGTACCCTTTCATATGTAAATTTTATTTTATTGTACACGGCTTAGAATTGTACGTACAGTAAGTCGAACCTTTATATTCTTATTTTATTCCCTTTTGGCGGCAGCACAATGCAACCCTTAATATTTCCTTTTATTGCCTTTCGCACCCTTAAAAGCCCCCCGGAACAACATAAAGACCAAAGACGTGGGCTATTTTAATAAAAACGTTTCTCTTGTTGTTGTTGGTTTTTTTTTACTTTTTGTTGCTTCTGATTCACTTTTTTTTATTGAGATGAATTGTTGAATCTGATGATTTTCCTTCCACGTTTTTAAGTATTTTAAACGTTTTCAGTGATTTATTGGTCCATTTATTGTATTTTCTATTTTTGTCGTCTGACTAATTGTACTGGATCATTGGAAGACAGGCAATGTTAATTGAGCCGTTAATATTTTCTTCAATTCGTCTTTGGACTAACATCGGTAGCCGGAAATAGCCTGAAAATTTTATAGGACTTGATGCATTTTAAATTGTTGTGAAGTGAATTTATGGCATGGGGTTACCCTTCCTTTACAAAACGTTTCGGTTTGTATAAATGCACCCGATTAAGTCCAGACGAAAAAAAGTGCGACGCCAGTATTTAATTTAATTTTAGCATTTTGCTAATTAACCTGACGCCTATTCTGATTGGTCGAACAAGTGTTTTATGGGCAAAACGACCTTCTCTTAATCATACAACAATAACTAAAAGCTTTCCAGACTATTTCAGACTCCTGGTTGATTGCCAGAAAGTGCACTGCACAATACTGGAAATATAACATTTCTCTGGACGTTATGAAACTTTAGCTCACTTTTTTCTTAATTAAATGAAATTTTCAAAACTTTATTTGCATTTTACAGTCTAGAGCTAACTGTAAGGTAACAACACTCTTTGTAAAATGAATAGCATCTGCTACTGCTTGTGTAAAGTTATCAGGTATGTTGAAATTTAACTGAGAATTTTCGTGCTACATAATCCCGTAATTACTATGTTAAATTAAATAAAAAGATAAAAAAGATGCAATTGAACATTCAATACCATTAAACCAGCAAAAGAGACATTTCAGAATGGCTATGCTCGATTGTTTTGAATGTTAAATTCACTAATTTGTTCTAGAAAGTCAACTATTCTGCAACATTAAACTTTTCAAAATAAAAATTATTAGTTTTGAAAAGTTGATAAAATGGAAAATTGTTTGGATCAAGTAGAAAATTCTTTTTTTTCGAAATATCTTTTATTCTTAAAGTTGATCCAGACGAATTGAATTACATGATTAACATCTTCTTAGACTAGAATGTTCCAGATCACCTGAATTTTATGTTTTAAATTGGTTGGTATTTTTGATGAACGCAGTAGATTTTACAGTTTCCCTTCCAGCACACCGCAAGAAAGTTCTATTGAGGAAACATCTGGAAATGGTGAAGATGACTGTTTAAAAAAATTTAAAATAATACGTGCGAAATGAAATCGTGCATTGTCGTGTTGAAAAGTGGATTTTCCCATGTTTCTAAAAAGTGAAGTAGTGCATTACAGTCACGCTAACTTGATTGATCACTAAAAATGATCTAACGTAAACAATAACATTCCATATATTTTTACTCGTAATGAATCGTGAAAATATTTCGTGTTTCACAATGATCCATAACTTACAGAATCTGGACCTACTATTTATGAACGCTACCTATTTATATTCTATCTCTCCTCATCTTACTTGTTAGTTTAATTGTTGCTGGCGATAGTTAAATGATAAAGCTCATTATATTAAGACGGTATTAGATCACTCCAGGAGATCTGATTCAGCTTCACCTTATCTTTCTACAACATCAAGTTAAAATTCTTGTTGTGGAAGCTCGGTCTACAATGGTTAATAAATGATCTTAACTGAGGATCTTGCCATTTCATGATCTATTGTTAATGTTCCGTACCTTGACACATTGACTTTAGCCTTCTTGGAACCAGGTTCAACTTCTAACTTGATTATATAATTCGGATAACAGGCTAAAATTAGCCCATATTAGAATTCTGAGAATATTTCACAATAATAGGGAACACATTTTAACATTTATGAGTCTAGCAATTTTCTATGACACTCAGTATATTTTAATTCAAATGAATCCATAATAAATGCATTTCACTGCAAGTTATGAAGATATTTTTTCAAAATGTTAAAATCTGATTTGACATACTGAGAAGATTCTTTCAGTGAGTGGCAATTCTTGACATGATAGGCTCATGAAAAATTTCACGTTTTTTTCCCATCTGAAATAATATTACATGACAAAATAAGCAGCTGCCATAAAAAATAACTTACATACTTTACTTGGGAAAAAGCGAGATGAAAAATAAACGCAAACGGGGAGCCCGGGGTGGGCGGACGCACAAAAGAAAAGCCGCCTTTTCCATGTAAAACGCAAAATGTAAATTTTGCGAAACTTTATTTTGGGACGAGCGCGCGTGAAATCCTATTTGGAAAGTCACATGGATTTTTTCCCACAAAATATCATTAAATGATGCTATGTTATGATAAATACTCATTTTTAGGATATCAAAAGTCGTCTGTGACACCGTATTTTGATGAAATATCTGCGCGAGACTTCGAGGTACCTGAAGGACAAACTGTGATTATTCCCTGTACGGTGAGGAACTTGAGCTACGAAAAAGTGGTAAAATTACAATCAACAATGACGAAATCCGTTTGAAAGTCCTTTAAATTAAAGGTGTCCTGGATCAGGAGTAAAGATATTCATATCCTCACGTCGGGTTCCTTGACTTTTGCTAGTGACTATCGATTTGAAGTAGTACATTCAGATTCGAATAACGATTTTTGGGGCTTAAGGATTCGAGGCGTTAAAGTGGAAGATTCTGGACAATACGAGTGTCAAGTCAATACTGAACCTAAAATGAGCCTTGCTTATAAGTTGACAGTATCCAGTAAGTTGTTTTTTGAATTATTTGCCCAGGAACTGAAACCATTCTCAGGGGACAAATTTGCCGATTATATCGGACAGATCCTTGGAGGGTTTCCAGATCTAATTATTGAAAAACTAATTGGCTTTTTCCTTGGTCTCAACAAAAACACCCACAAGCTTGGGAAGTAATTAAAAGGAATGGATAAGTTTAGCTAAACGAGTGGTGTGATAAGGAAAAAATTATGGTTTTTGTTCTTTCAATTTTCGACGCGTTAAAATCATTAAAAATGCTATGAAATAAAAGAAATTGCAAACAAACGCTCCCCTGTTTTATAGCAGTTTAATGGCTTTTCAAGTGTGTTTATTTGAAAATGCTTTCAAACAACCATAAAAATCCTATATCGCCATTTGAGGGGTGTGGTATTTTAAAATTTTACGGTCAATTCTAAACGATTAAACTTCCCGTTAAAACTTGTGTAGAAATTGGTACCGATGAGAATTCAAAGTGGCTTGGATACGCCACCATACACGAACCAAAAGAAGTTTTTGTACAAAATGGCTCGCCATATGCGATTCAATGCGAAATATCCACAACAATTTCCAAGAAAATCAGCACAGAAGTGTGGTGGCTTCACGAGGATACCCAAATTTTATCACAGGTTGGTTTCCAAAGACTCTTTTATAGCATTAAAAATTTACGAAAATAAAATTTTAGCCAATTGAATCTTCTCGAATTACGATTCATACGTCACTTAGTGAACAAGCCAATATTATCCACAGCATTTTGACGTTTCACTATGTTACATGGCAGGATGCAGGCACATACACCTGCTTACAACCTTCAGTGAAAAAGGACAATATAAAACTTGTGATTGTTGAAGGTTCGTTCCTTACTTATACATATTAATCACAGTGTTTTCACAAGTTTGAAACGATGGTTTTACATCTAAAAAGTTCTTGGGCCCACTTTAAGATTTTACATACGAATCACATACTATGTTTATCAGGGAATTTCATTCAGAGCCACTCAGCATACAGGATGTTTCCTAGGTAATCTAAAATATTCCACGAGGTAATTCGTAAAAATTCCTTATAACATTAAAAAAAAGTTCATATGAACATAAGTCCTAAAAAACTTCGTCTTTAAAATACAGGACGCTTGAAATAAACATATTATTATTCGTGATAACGCCGGTATTCTTGGACGAGTTCAGGAATCTCTTAGGCGACGAGCCGAAGAATGTGTTATGGCAAAGGTCATTTTCAGCAATTTATTTAGTATAATTCAATTATTTGATTATATCATATTCTTTCCTTCTCATAATGGCGCATTCTTTTAATACCGCAGCAATATTAGTAATCATTTTTCCCTCAAAATCGTACATCTTAAAAAAAATGCGAGATTTAGGGTGTCCAGCGGCAAATTTTGTCTTTTAATCTGAAACAAAATTTATATTTATTAAAATATTTTATTGAAAAAAATTACAAATAAGACTTTAATCTTTTGTGGAAAAGCACATATGCCAAATAACGCCCCTTACATCGTACCAATGCTTCCAAATGAGCTTGTAAATTGCGTATCACACGTGTAAGCGTAGCACGTGTGTGATCTCATGTGTTTTCTTTCAACACATCCCAGGTGGGTGGTGCATTCTCTTAAACTTTTGATTTAAGATGAAATAAAAAAAATCAAGATGGGTTAAATTCGGGTTGCGAGGTGGCCAATTAAGAGTCTATCTTTTTGAAATTTTGCATTTTTTGTGAAATTTCTTTTTAATTTTTCAAATGAATCGTCTTTCCTCCGTAGCATACCTCATTTTAAATATTTGATTTTTTTCTTTAATCTTTTTTAATAAAGTAGTCCGGTAATCATACGCAAAAAGTCCAGTTTTATTGAATGATGAGATAAAGACATAATTTATAAAAAACGAATTATCTAGAAAATACTGGGCTACATTGTGGTTATGGTAATTACAAATGATGCATTTGGAGCGCCTCACAAATTCTTGTAAAAGTCAATGAAAATACATGCATTTGCGCACACACCATGTACATACATGCCTAAAACTAAAAGTCGAAATAATAATTTTATATACTAGGTCGTTTTCAACGAAAAAGTCTACATATAAAAAAAATTCATTAAAATCAAACCAGTGGTGTAGGAAAAAAATACTATTTGAGAAGACCTAAGAATTTAAGTGTCCGGTTTTCTTTGATGTTTAGTCTACTTTAACAAGTTTTATTTTAAATTAAAAAACAAAATTTACCGCTGAACACGCTCTGTACTTTTTTCCTTGAATTTTATTATTTATTTATATTTTATGAATTTAAAGAACAGTATTAATACCAAGAAGAGTCAACAGCGTAGTACTTTTTTCTTTAAACCTATTGAATCACTTGCTTGCACGAACGATCCTGGTCAAAATTGATAAAAACTATTTCCGCTGAAAAACGACATTCTGTGAAGTATGAGTGCATGTTAAAATTCAATGCAGTATCTCAAAATGTTCCAAACAATTAAAAAAAAAAAATTCATTTTTAACGCCCTGGTCTTAGAGACGAAGCGTTTTTGGACTCATGTTCACATGTAACGTTTTTTACGATATGAGCTGAACAATCACTCATGGAATTTTTTAGATTACTTAGGAAACATCCTGTATAGTACTCAATATACATATACTAACAAAAAAAATGTTTAATGTTTTTGCTGAGAATACGGAACTATTCTTAAGGCATGTTGTGAATAGAATTCTTGTAGAATTTTATCATCAATCCTTTTAGAGCATTTTCATTTTGTGTACATTTGGTGGAGTTAGCCGACCAGTTCATTTTTCAGATTTCAACTTTATTAAGTCATCTGGTTACTGTAGTTAGTTTACAATATCCCATTCAGATCTCGACTATGTTCAAATAACGATAATAATGACAATTTTCAATAGGATATGTGTATTTTCTGGTATTGGTATTTGTTCCTACAATGGTACTACTGCTTATAAAGCAAAGATTTTCTTGGAGAAATTATAGGATTCTCAGTGTGACAGGTTTAGACTAAATCAAAATGGACTCATCACTGAATAATATTCGCTTTTACTTATTATGAATTCAATTTTTTGATTTTCTTATATTTCATATTTCTTAGGTCTTCGGACATAAAAGAAAATTCAACCTACAGTCTTTGGAAATACACTGTAATCATAAAGAAACTTTCTTTTCCTTTGAATTTTATGACAGACTTCCACGGCGAACTCACTTCGGAGCTGGGTTGTATTAAGATGCCCGTAAGTTCAGACAGGCAGGTTTGGCTCTTACCTTTGTCGAAAATCACATTTTCCAGAAAGCAGCTTTAACACAATATAAACTCTTCTGAAGCAGTTTGTTGCATTTCTGGACTTTCCAATTAGCCTACAACTCTCTAACTTTCTAATCTCAACCAATTGTGGTGTGCTTCTTTTTATAGAAATGATTTAGCTTAATTAGTAATTACTCAAATGAAATTTGCAACATACCAATTAAAGAGCACGTTGAAACAGCTTTTGTAGTTTAAAAAGATATTTTCAGGTATTTTAGGCATCTTTTAAATCCTCACTCTGGAATATACGTAGGGAGGCTGTTAATGATCATTTTGTATTTATCTTTGATACGTGGATCATTTAAATGTAAACGTGAATTTAAAGAAAAAATTACTGAGACATATAACAAAAAGAGTAAAAATATATTATTTTTCTACGTAATCTCCTTCTTTGGTAACACATTTCTTCCAGTGAATTGAGAACGCTTTGTTTCCGTCAGAGAAGAAAGATTGGAGGTGTGTCATCAACCATTTGCACACGAACATCTGCATCACCATCGAAACCCTTCCCCCAGGGTTTCTTTCAACGGTCCCAGCGCGTAATAATCGCATTACAAAAGATCCAGACTGTATGGTGGGTGTTCTAGAGTTTCCCATAATATTTTACATATAGAGTTGCACATTGTCAAAAACGTCATGAAGCAAAATGACATCTATAATGAATTTTCGGCGCCTTGTGTTCCGACAAGCAGCCTTCACTTGATCAAGAAGTGTACAGTAGTAATCAGCATTAACCGTTCTCCGTTTTTCTTGTTTTCTTCTTTTTGAAATCGTTCGTAGGTAGAAACGTTCGTGTGCAATTGGCTGATGGCACGCCTCCAATCTTTCTTCTCGGACGGAAAGAAGGAGATTATGTAGAAAAATAATATATCTTTACTTTTTTTGTTATTTGTCTCAGTAAATTTTTTTCTTTAAATTCTCATTAATATTTGAATGATCCACGTAATATCGTCGGTAACAAGACGAACAGGCGTATCTGAGAATGACAAGCTTTCAGATATTGCGATTAAAAGTTATTTTTGCCTTTAGAAAATTTGAAAAATAAAGCAATAAAGAGAGAAGATTCAAGAATGGGTCTAAAAGCAATGTTGCTATGTAACATTTACAAGAAAACTGTTACTAAAAGCTCAATTAGTAGATAACTGCGCTACAAAAAGGGTTAAATCTACCCTTAAAAGAAATATGTTAATCAGTAACGCCAAGGTATAACTCTACTGTTTACTGCAATACAGGATACAATCCTTCGTTGCTTAATAACATACTTACAAAGAATTACGTCTCTTCGTCTTGTTAACGACGATATGTATAACCTCATCGTATTAGAGCTACAGATAAATATTTCCCTAAAATATTTAATGGAAAATAAATGATTTAAAACCAATAAACTACTGACTCTACCGATGTAGTCGTGTCAAATTTAATGTGAAAACACTAAACATTTTTTATAGGATTATAAACTGTGATTCGCTTGTTTTGTAGCTGAATCTTCTGAAGCTATGCAACGTGACTTTCCATTGGCATCTTTTTCAACGAAAAACTACACAGCAATAGTACCAATTATCTTAACTCTTCACTTTTCTACAAGATTATATCTGGCTTTATTGTTTTAGAGACTGAATTTACATGTAAATACTAATTCTAATTAAAATAAACTATTTATTTAAAGTTGTATTGTGATTTATATGATTAAAACTCACTTGCATTGATTGATCCAATATTGATTTTGCCAAGTCCAAGCTTTTATTAGACTGTAAACTAACTTTACCTTAAAACAAATACGTCTATTCCGAGACAAAGTGCCATTTGCATTATCCGACCGAGTTTGTGGTTTAGTCTGCCTCTATATGTCCAGTCTGGCCTGAGTTTTAAAGGTAAAACTCATACTATTACAGTATTTAAATTCGAAATTTCTTCATAATTAATTCAATGTACAATTTTCATCGTTTAAAATTTTTTTTCTTCTTTCGTCAATAACGTTTCGAAATAATGAGCAATTGTATCGCGTGCAAACGACAAAGTTCACATGCAACTGCTTTACAAACAGTAATAATTAGAATCGTAATGGATTTAGGATTCAAATGTAAACTTAAGTTCGCATTTGCCATGCAGGAGCTGTTTAGTAAATGGCGTACAATTTCAGACATGCATACATATATTTGTTATAAAATTTAAAATCTACGTTGTAGGGCTCTAAACCCAATTGCTCAACACATAAATTTTTAATCATTTGTTTATTTATTATTAACTATAGAACTATGAATAAGCGCATGTGAATAATGGATAAACGACTGGAAAAATGTATTATTTTACTTGGATGAACATTTCCATTTAGTTTTCCAGACAAAATGTCAAGAAACGGACATAGTAATTGGGAGATTATTAAAAAAAGTCTCAAAAACAGCTTTTCCATTTTATCCGTAAGTGGTCTTGGCTACATTTATTCCGATGCGCAAAGAAGTTTGCTGGAAAGGTAAGCTGTACTAAATTATAAAAATATGGATCAATTCCTGGAAAGATGTAATCACAATTTCTATAGTATTACTTAAAGTTTGTAATACGTTTTTATTAAAATGCAATTTTATCATTCGTTTTTGCGGCTACATAGATATAATCGAGTGATGAAAAATTAGGAAATTGAGCGTGCTATGATATTAAAACATGTACATTTTTGAATTTCTAATGTTTCTAAATTTAAAATAGTTTAATCGATGCATCGAAATGTTTTTTAACCATAATTTCCATAGTTTTTATTGATTTTTCAAAGCAGATCTTTGTTTAGGATTTTTTGGAAAATCATAATGGTAATGATGATAACAGTGGCAACATGGCATGGCATCCATGTCTATTCTCATTACACTGAAAGGGCAGTAATCGTAACACTGGACAAAGCTTATTTCAATTGGAAATTGCATTTTCCCTCCGCAACCATATGTTTTGCCGATTTGAAAGTCAATAGGGAACTTAAGAAACTGTTTGACAAATTAGTTACGTAAGCTACAATGTTGCCCCATTTAACTAAAAGTACTTTTATACCTTGATTTCTTGTTAAAGGAAATTTAATATTAGTGCTGAATTCGACGAATTTTTGCAGTACCTTAACGATCTTGCATTTAAGAATTACACTAACTACGAAGATTATAAACCCTATGCTGATGGGCTTAAATTGGAATATTTGGAACCTAAACATTATATGGAGGTATATAAGGTTTTAATACAACCCAGAGACAAGGATTTTCATACTTAATAGGTACTAGATGAAGCCATGCTATCCTTTGACGAGTCTCTGATAAAATCTTCAATAAATTTTCCCTTGAGGGAATTTCGGCCAACACCGAGAGTTTTCACGGAAATCGGTCCTTGTATAGTGGTCAATCCTAACATTAGCATCTACTACACTCCAAAGTTTGTACCACATACGAGCCCTGTCTCAGTGAAGTTGACCTAATCACTCAAAAAATTATGTAAATTTACACCATTACAGCTAAAACATATTTTTTTAATATGCGACTTTTGATAATTGAACATATTATCAAACTGTATTTATTTATAACCAGTAACTCTGAAAAATATAAATGTTACCCTGAATGGCCGAAATTCGTTTTGAGACGTAATTACTAGTAAAAGAATTTCCAAGCATCGTTAATCCCGCTTTCTTACTAGTGACAACTGGTTATCGCTAAGTAAGTTAGAAAAGACACGAATTAAACATTAATTCGACTATTTACTCCAATTTTCAGTTCTTACTATACCTTTAATAGTAACTAGTCAGTATGACTCTGTGGATGAATGATTTATGCCTTGATTTTTCACTTCTCCTCATTTATCTCCTCCGTTATTTTATGGTGCTAAGATCTGAGAACACGTTCGTATTGTTTAGTAAGAAGTTATTATAATTTAACATGAGTTATACAACATTTATACACCAGATCAGAATTCGATATTGGGAAGCAAAAATTTATCGATATCGATGTACTAAAGCAGGAAAAGAATAAATCTTTAGTCATGAGGCTTCGTTTATATCAAGGTTCAGTCAGTAAGTGCCTCACTAATTTTGTATAAGTATACATATAATAAAGTGTTATGCAATGCAAAATGTTACAATAGTGGCTCATGTAACCACAAATAAGCAATAGCGTAACTAGAGGCGTGGGGGCGGCCCGCATCGAGTGCCACCCGACCGTGGAAAAAATGTGTAGAAACTTATATAAATCTTTATAATATTTTTCACCGATAAGCCACTTAGGCTTGAAGCCAGTTTCACCTTTGCGAATTTTTGTAGGTGACAGTATTGATGTATGATTATGATTTATTTGTAATTTATTTTTAACTTATTACTTAACACATTAGTGTTTAACGTACTCACTTAGGGTACAGCTACAAGAAGTCATGTTGAAACATCTACATGATCGTAGATGTCTTAACGTAACTTCTTGTAGCTGAATTCAAATGAGTACGCTGAACGCTAATGGGTTAAATAAAACCATATTTTATGTTTATTTTAACAGTTTTCAATCTTGGGTTGACACTATAATATCCGTACCGGGTGCCACCCATGCTAGCTACGCCACTGCAAATAAGTCAATTTATTCCGCAACGCAAGAAATAATCTTGACACCAATCATATTTTATTCTATACCTATAAGTCAAGTGTAGTTCATTCCGTCGCTTACTATTATACATCTAGTAAGAAAAAATTCTAACTGAAAACTCCAGTAAATAGACGAATTGAAATTATAATTAGTATCTTTTCTAATCTCCATAGTGATAACCAGTTGTCTCTCGTAAGAACACGAAATTATCGATGAACATAGATAGATGGTATTTTTGTTATAAATTGCGTATTAAAACGGATTTCGGTTTTTTGCACTAACGTCGACATTAACATTCTTCAAAATAATTTGAAATCACAAATTGAATAAATGCATTTGAATCGAATTGATTTGAATGTTATTTCCAACAGATTATCATTCCATTTAAAAATAAAGATCAGAAGTTAAAAGGCAATATTTCACTTTTAAAATAGACGTCCAGCAACACCGATTGAAACAAAAGTTGAAAACATGATGAAGAATAAAGTACATTTTACGAATTGTCTGTAGATTAGTGTAGATTAGTGCAGTCTAGCCAGACTACAGATTAATCGACACATATCTTAGTGATCATAAGTAGAAAACCGATTACAAGTATGCAACAATATTTTTAGTAATTATTAGGTTGGTGCATAATTAACCGCCGTTTATATTGGCACGTCGATTGCCTCCAAGAACAGCAACTTCTTTGCCCATGGCATCGACCGTCTGCCTAGCAAATGGGAAACAGTAATTGAAGTAAATGGTGAATACGCTTCAGAATAACCATTTAAATATGTTCTGTTGAATTTTTACGTCTCATTTTTTATAATCAAATTTTTTTCAAAAACGGAGGATAATTATGCACCAACCCAATAATTAAGTAAAAAATTAAGAACAAATAATAACATGTACTTTGGGTGATAACATATTTAGTCAGTTTCGAAGTGACCGCCCTGAATAGCGATATACACTCTAAGAGAATCTTGAAACTTTCGGCGATGAGCCGTAGCTTTTTCGGTGATAATCGGTCTCATTTTCGGTATAGGGTGACGCCAAACTTTTGTGACCTATAATGCACACCTCCAGACTTCACCATACGTTGTAGTCTATCGGATTGAGATCCATCAAATAAGACGGCCATTCCTCAGATGCGATGAAATCCGAAAAATGAGTCTTACGTTACTCCTGCGTCATTTTAGTTTTGCGAGTCCGAGCAGTCCTGTTAAAATATCCAGTGTTGGCCACTAACGTGCTGTTGTGCCCACGGAGCCCCCCCTATCTGTTATTTTCATCACATTCCTTATCAACGAAAACAAAAACGTTCATACAACGTTTATCTGATAGCTTTAAAAAGCATACAAATAAGGAATCTATGGCTACTTTCGAATATAAAGAACCTGATGAAAATAAATACAGTACTACTGTATCATTAATCATTTACACCCCTTCTTCCCTCTATTTTCTTTATGTTCGATTTTCGAAAAAAGTTCAAACAGGTACTTCCTTTCATTTTTTTTGTAGATCTTAAAAAAGGCATTACTGTCCCTTCCACATGATCCATCCCCCCGCACGTGGCATCTACTTCTGTTTTTTAAATAGAAACCTATATTTTTAATTGCATGTTGACATTGTATGTAGAAAATAAAATAACAAAAATAAAAAAATACAGTTTATTGGAAATCTAATCCTGTCACAACTCGAAAAGCAAAGCGAATAAGCAATTATATTTTAAGCCTGCTCATCGATTGAGCTCACCACAATAACAAAGGCGTTAAACGATGAATGGTTAGCAAGAACGGCTGTGTGTAGGAACTAATTAAATAAAAGTAATTAAAAAAAATAAATTAAACATTTTTTTTTGAAAAAATATCAAGATTTAATCGCGAAGAACTGCAAATAGCGCACTCGTGCGCATGCAAAAGATATAACATGCCAGATGTGTTTGACATGAAATTTTAAATAGAATACGAATCTGCAATTAAAAATATAGGTTTCCATTTAAAATAAAAAGTTGATTTCATATGCGGAGGAATGAATTATATGAGAGGAACAGAGATGCAATTTTTAAGTTCTGCACAAAAAATGAAGAGGGTACCCTTTAACTTTTTTTTTAATGTCAAAAATAAAGAAATTAGATGGGGAGAGGGAGGGGGGGGGGGAATTATTAACGGGATACTCTGTATACACCAGAACTTTGGAGCCATGACAAAAATAAATTTTATACTGAAATTTTGTCGCACCTTACACATATTTATAATGTAGTGGTTGTTTTAGTTTTCGTTGATTTTACTAACTTGGGTCAACTTCACTAATTATGAGACACAGGTCGTATACTGTTACATTTACTTGAAGTAGTAAATCGTAGGTATTTTAATTCTGATGATACTTATAATTTGTACAAACCCATTTATCTTACTGCCGATGATATAGCGTTATTCACTCTTAAAAAATTGCACAGTTTTAATAACGGAAATATCTACGTAAGTAAACATGTCGATATTAATTCAAATTTTTTTTATTGAATATCATTTTTTTAGTTTCATTTTCATGCGTCTAATGAAGTCATGGAAATCATGGATAGGAAAGAAGTGTTACCCCATGGCGTTGAATTAAACGTGCGATACGAGGCGGATATCGTTATTGCAAGCGAAGAAGTGGTGTCTTTAAGTATAAAAGTAATTTTTTTATGACAGTTGTTGAGGTTGAAATTAAACTAGACAAAAGCGATTGAATTGTGCAACTTTAACAATTGGGCCATGCCTGATCCAATGGTTAATCTCTGTGAAACATTTAAACTTACCCCTTCATGCATGACATCTGGCGTTATCAATCGCATTTGTCGACGAAACTTCAATTGTAAATATTTGCATTTAGCAACGCACTTTGTTCATTTTCGATAATATAACGGAAGTGAATTTCCTTGAAATCGATTTCAACTCCAACTTTTACCAGGTATTTTACCAAACATTTTTTTTTTAGCAAAAAAACTGCAGATTACCGTACGAACCAAGCAAGAAACCTTTAGAGCACAGTCCATTCTATAGTTACAACTTGTGCAAGTTCGAGTGTAGAATGAAAATTGCAATGAAACATTGTAAATGCACTCCATACTATTACAGACGAACAGGTAACCCTTAAATTTAAGCTTTTGCATAGCGTTGAATTCAACTTCAATTTCAGCTAAAGAACCGATTTGTAACTTGACTGGTCTCTATTGTTTGTCGAAATATAAATGCGAGTGTTTCTATTTAACCAAAATGCCATTTTAATACGATTAACAATTTTCAGCTCAGCTAATTTATACAAATGACAGTGTTGTCAGATGTGCGGATTGTCCCCAAAATTGTAACACAAGTATTTATCGTATGTATAAAGTAAAAGAGATTGAGTCTCTTCAAACAACTTTAACCACAACTGTAGCATTTCCAACAACAATTTTCGTCAGGAGTCAAATGTTTTCCAGAATCGATTTAGTTGGTAAGAAACTGCCATTTTCATGAAGTAAGCCATAAATTGGTGTTTATTTTAGTGCAGGTTGGCGGTATATTTGGATTATTTTTAGGCTGCAGTTTGCTAAGTTTCGTCGAATTAATATATTCCTTCACCCTGAGATTATTCTTTGCCCTGATAAAGGGCTATGAAACGTAAATGAAATTTCTTTAGGGAGTTTTTCGTTTAAATTAAACTACTCGTTTCCCCCATCACTGTGCTTAAAGAAAGAAAAAGTAATCCTGAAATATATATGATAATTGTTAAAAGAGTTCCTTCGAATTTCCAATAAACTTCCAGGTTTTATGAAGGCGTTAACGTGCTTTTGATATTTTCCTGATTACGAAAAACTTTGCATATCAAGTAGAGGCGTTGAAATTTCGTCAAATTAAAATGAAGAATTTTCATTTAAGGGAAGGAATTGCGCGCATATCCATACACACACACACACACGTAGACCCCTTTCGGTAAGAGGATTTGGCCACGTTGGAAGTTAAGCTCGGCCGAATCATTAATCACACAGATACAAGTTGAGCGACGTTGTTGCCGATTTTCCAGGGCTTTAAAATGTTTTAAAATTCGATTTAACCGGCTATAAAGTAAACGAACGTTAATCCTTTTATCACGCAATAAACGCTACACGTCTGATCAGGACGGATATTATTTAGTATGATATTAAAACAAATTAACGCAGGTATTATTAATATTTAATAATCAATCAATCAATTTCCCATGTAAAACAGCTTTAAAACTCGTTAAGAATGTCTTCACAAGGGCCTGTCTTTGCAAGAGTCAAGGTGTTCACTCCTCTGGTCCTTAATTGGCTAACTTCACAGTTAAATTGACATAAATTGCTGTAGGTTTTTCCATCCGAACCACATTGAGGTTCATAGTTTAGAGGACAAGCACATACTTCTTCCCGTAAAGACATGTCTGCCGTCATAAGTATGCACAAGAAGAAAAATGTTAATATTGAAACGCACAACTTCATGATTAGGTTTTCTACTTGACTGTAATGGGCGAGTTTCTAAAGTGGTTTTTATCGATTTTCAATAGATAAACGTGTTCGGATAATATTTGCTTATATACTAAGCCCTCTTCTGATAAGATATTGTAGTTTGAATAAAACACGAGGGCTCTTTAATAAGTAGAAGTGTCAAGAAAGGAAATGTAATTTTTATAAACTTTTTTTGAGGGTCAAATTTGGAAAATAATATAGCATTTTCTAGTGTAACTGAATCAATTTTTTTGTAAGTATTGTTTGAGAAATGACAAGCAAGTTGTCCTACCATGAACAAAAGGACCATTACCTCGATAATCGAGAATCTCTCTGATCTTTGATCAAGGGTTTTATTGGCACAATGCACTAGAAGCTTTTCATCAAAATCAGTCGTTCAATCGTTATATGGAAAATTCACTTTTCCATTTTCACAGTTAAGCTAGCTTTGTTTGTAAACATGCATAATCAGTTTACTTATTCTTATATACATTTACTTATCATACAGTTATTGTAATTTCATTTAATTCAATTCAATAAATCAACAGATTTGACATGGATTAATTCATTAAATAAAAATGTATAATCTTCACTGAGAATAACAATTTTTAATCAGTTAGTAACGTTGTCTTTACAATATGAAGCGCATTGTGATTTACTTGTTTTTACTCGCTTTAATTTTTCCGTGCGTTTGGTCATTAGAGGACTTCTACCGACCAGATCGGGGTAAAAAGAAACCTTATATGGTTTCCCTTCCAGATGCCTACATATCACTAAATATATCTTCACAAGAAACTGAGCCATTTGAAAATGTAGAACATATATGCACCTGTCCAGACGACTATACACCTTTGTGTGCTTCCGACGGCAAGACCTATCAAAACAAATGCAAGTTTGATTGCGAAAAAAGGAGATTGCTCTTGAATGATAAACCTGGAATCGATATTGAGTGGGAGTTTCCTTGTGAAGAAGATGTAGAACTGTAATTCGACTTTACTTTGAGAATAAAACCAATTTGTTTCCTAATTAATATGTCGTATTTTATAAATGTCTGTCCTAGCAGGATATAAATTCTAAATTAATAAACATTGCTTTCAGATTTCTTTAAAATTGTGTTAGAAATGAATAAAGATTTTCGCAGATTGTTTCTTAAATTTTATACCAGGAGTTTCTGTTACCATTAATTTAAGAGCCAGGAGAGTACGTAAATGGCATCCCCACTTAAATATGTCATCATATAATTGAAGTTTATTAGTGGAACAGAACTGAAATATCCCTGAAATACAATTTCTCTGGACATTCTGGTTATTAATCTTCGTTAAAAATAGTAATATTCAGTTTATATTGAGATAANGGTAATTTCTTTGTTAAAAACTTTGTTGGAGTTTTAACTTCACCGTAAAATAGTTGTTTGATTGTTAACGTAGGGAAGGGAAACTTATAAATAAATAGTTCCCTTAAAATTTATCATCATCAAACGTAAATAAAATATCAGCAAAGCTGACTTAACGATGTTTACGTCAATGGGATTTCGCTGACATCGCGTACAAATTATTAATATCGATATTAAATTTATCACGATCGAGTTCCATAACTGTTCGATGGTGTTCGTAGATTTTATCTCTTCAGGACGTGAGATGTGAGCAAAGTCCCAATTCCACGAATTCCGTTTATTATTGGTTTTGGCCAGATGTCACATCGATATGCAACAACGATGTTATTGAAGGCTTTAGTTTGAGAAACAACTGTGTCTATAGTTTGGACTTTATGCATCATTTTAGTTCATATTTCTTTTATTCCGAACAACAAAACTCGAAACTTTTCAGAACAATCGTTTCGATTCCTAGAAATCCAATTTCGGAAGATGTTCTGTTGTGAAAACAGCAATCAACTGTGGTATGTAGACATGTACTCCCAAATTCAGGTAGCTCTACGAAAATCAAACTAGATCGAACTGGTCAGTTGATGTTCGTTTCTTGTTTTGTACTCGCAGCGCTATTTTACTAAAACCACTGCGAATTTTATTGTCGTTTACAACAGTAACTTGTTTAGAATGCAGAAGAGCTCCGCTGAGTTTTCGTTGCTAGAAATCAAGCAGTTTCGCTTGTTAACGAAGTGATCCAAACAGCAAAGAGCGCCGCCACTAAAATGATCTTTTGTTCAAATGCATCTTCTAATTGTTTTAGAACTCATAGAGCACGAGCGATAATATCGGTGATTATTGCGTGCTCAAATTCCTGAATTAAGCGCACCTTATACAGATGAAGTTCAAATTTGAACCTCTTGAACTGCAATTTTGTATTGCGAGTAAGACAACTTACAGACACCCATTTATCTACCACTGACCTAGTTGTTACGAACTGCACTGTCAGATCAATTATGTATATTCTGGATATGAGTACAATTTTTTTAATGAAGTAAAAATTTATTAAAACTACACTGAATTCTGTGTACCTGTTCGGATACCTGAGTCTTGATGTGTGGTAGCGAGGGAATTCAGGTCTGCAACAAAAAAATAAGTGAAAGAGAAAAAAAGATAAAAGGAAAGGAAGGGAAGCAACACTTTCACGGCATTTATAAATTTTCTGACTCCCATTATTATTCAAACCGAATAAAATTCGTAGAGAAAATGATCAATGAACCCTAAAAACAAGCAAAAAGACGTTGAGGCATCGCCCAAATTGGAAGTCACAATTCACCGGCAACCGCAAGAAAACACATACACACAAAAAAATGGAGGGAGTATTCATTTACGAGGTCCGATTCTTATCATAACCAAACAAATGGGGTTTAGGCAAAAGGAAGTTAGACTCCTTCTGGAAAAACTTATTCGAGCGTACTTTGACAAATAGGGGTCAGATATAGATAGTGGCTTGTCTGATTTGTCAAAGTTGGTGGAAACTCTTTGGTGTTATCGACTCGAAAACGAGTCGAGCACTTTTATTCGATCGTTCTTTACGATATCTGAGTTTCCCAATCTGTTCACGTTTTCGAATGAGATAATTGATTGATTATTGAACGATCATCGAAACAATTTACTTACCATCAACATTCAACATAATTGGCAGACTAATTTTCGGTTCAGTATTGACCTGACATTCGTAAACTCCGGCATCACGTTTTTGTACATAGTCTATTTTCAAGTCCCAATCGTCGCTGTGTTCGGGATGTCGGACACTGAATCGGCCATCTCCAGTGTATGTGTGAATGCTGGATGTCAGGATATGTAAATCGCGTTTTCGCATCCAGGACACCTGCAACAATCTATCGGTTAGAGAATGCTTCCGCTGTCAGCTGTCGCGAATGAGAGGGAGAAGGGCAACAGGGCTGGGGTGACACCATTAAAAAGCGGCTTCAGTTTTTTCAGTAAACATAGACAAGATTTTAATTTAAAGATAAGAGGATTTTCAGCTCTTTTCATAACACCATTGCCCCCCTTCCTCGTTAGAATTACTTTTGAAGTTAAACATTTACTTGTTTCTGTGAAATTTCAAAACTCCTTTCCCATATCGTTATATTAATTTTTGTAACGGTTGATTTTTTTTAAAGTACGTACAAACGATGTGAATAATACATGGACCAATAACATTATACGATAATTACAATGGTCGTTTGGTCTTTAATCGATGAAAATAAAGCCTTTTCCACTTTATTATAGAGCGTAATAAAACTAGATATAAAATAAGCGTTATTGCTTGGTCGTAAATTGCACACATGAACAAGCCACATGCAGAAAATTGAGATAAAACTCTTTTAGTTCAATAAAACTTGCATTAACACCGTTTTTTTATTCATTTTCTAAACCTACTAGATCCCTTTAAACGGAACTAGGCCAGCAAATTATTAAAATTCCCCATGGTCCTTTGAATTGTGGACTTCATTAAACAAAGTTTCAAAACACTTAAACGATTTCGGGCTTAAACGTGAGCAAAGTGCCGTTCTCGTTCAACTTTCAAACGTAAATTTCATTCCTAATACTGTTCAACATTAGAAACTAATCTATTCCACGGGAAAGTGGCTTCGAAATATAGGTGGTGTTATTTTTCTTGAAGTTAATATTGTGTTCGTGTTGTGCGGCTATCATTAAAGCATTAGCGAAAACAGTGAGAACGATTCAATTTTCGCTATATGAGGGACTGAGGAGAAACTGGGGTTATTATACTGTAAAAAATAAATTTTGTTTGTGCATCTGCTATTATCTCAAAAATGAAATACCGTAATAATAAAGAAAATGATTAAGAGCAGCGGCTCTTTTAATATATTGCGGTGGTTTTAAAGAACATTTTTTTTCTGGAAAATTGAAAATACGATTTTTGTATTTTTTTACCTTCATAGTGGTAATGAATTTCAGCATAATTGCATAAACAGCAAACCGTAAAAACGTATAAAGTTATAAGGGGGAGGAGAGAAATTTAATTGGGAGTTACACTAGACTTTAAATGAAATTGGAACACCGGTCTCCAAACACAGACTAAAAAAAATATGTAGACTTGTAGAATGGATAAAACCTGGAAATTAGAACTTAAAGTTTCCAAGATAGGAGCAAATTACAAAGACATATCATTTTGACAGGAGCTTTAAGAACTAACAGCCCAACAAAGAATAGCTGACACTTACCTTCCAATTTCAAGATCAAGGTTGGGTTTGCGCAGTGTAATTGCTGATTATAGGGGACGACTTTATCTGTCGGTGTTCGAAACATATATTTCTAAGATTCATCATCTGGGATAAAGAAGTTTTGTTCCAGAAGGTCAGAAGAAGGTAACGGTATGTTTGGGGCCGGTCTAGGTCTGTTGGATTACGGTAAAAACTGTAAGACGTCACAGAGAATTCCTAAATCTTATTGACAGGGATTAGAATGGTAATTATTATTTAGATATGATTTACCTCGCGAATTCTTTTAAAGTTATTTTGATTTTACGAGTCATATAACAGTAAATCAGGAGGATAAGATGTTGACCATGTAAAGATTTTCCGGATCAACGCTCTAAAAGATAACATTAACCAAAGTACTTTGATGCGCGCAAAATTCATAAAACAAAATAACATTTTGAAAGAAATTAGATCTTTCAAGTCTACCAGTAAGAAAATATTCCTAAGCAACGGGAACTGTCTTTTCTTTTAAATAACTTTGAAAGAAAGCTTTCCCAGACTTCACTGTTGGCAATGTATCATTTCTGGATTTCCCCTGTGTTAATTGTTTCTGATTGCGGGTGCCTCAGTTCCTGACAACACTTTGAAGAAGCTGTTAGGAGGCACAGCGAAAGCGTAGCATTTCAGAAACTATTGACGCAGGAAGAATCCAGTAGTAATAAATTAAAAGAGAATCAACGCTAGAGGGTACAGTGTTACAATGGTTCGGTTACATAATACCTGAAGTGAAAAATGTCACTTTGAGTCTAGTAAGATAGGGAAAAATCCAGAGAATTCTGGCTGGTGAAATATTGTGAATTTGTTAAAGCGATAGCTTTGGAAATTAAAGTTTCATAAATTGTTGACAATCTTAAATACAAATACTCTTCAAAATAATAACATTTCCCCATATAACCCTTGGAGTAAATTCTTTACTTTTCCGATGTTTAATTTCAATCTATTTTTGAAATGAAAAGTCCGCTAACTATCCTTTGAATTTAAGATTGAAATTTGGCTCTAAATCTATATTTTTTCTTCAATTCTTTGCTGCCCTACTTACGATTAGACATTTCCAATAGAAAAACTGCCTACAATTCAAATTCTTTAAACAATGGCTTTTTAAGACTGTTAATTATTAATTCTCTCTCTCGAATCAATAATTCATATTCCCTCTTTTGCGCCAAGTTAGCGCTTTGTGTTTTGAATAACTCTTGTTTCGCGAGTAATTATTGTCGATGCGGGGACAATGCGAGCTAAATCCGCACGTGTGATTAAAAATATAAACGGGAACGGTGTGGTGCAAAGGAAAATTATGCCACAGGGGGTTTCTGGGCAAAGCTCGTTTGACGGGCGGGCCGACGAAGACAAAAGCTGCTTTCAGGCTTTGATTTTCAGTTGGATATTTAAGTGTACAATTTTAGCTTTATTAGATACAAGCTGTTTTTCTAATCGTCTGTTTTTGTCAAGAAACTCCTGTTTCAGTTGGTTGACAATGTAACAGTTGCCTGCTGTATTCACGAGCGGTTTAATGACTATAAAAAAAACCCTGTTTTGAGGTCCAACGAGAATAAAACGGGCGACAGCCAATAAAGACGGGCGCTTTTCTAAATTATTCGTTTCCTAAACCATGGTCCTAATTAAATTTTACCGATTCTATTTTGCATACACGTGCTTTTTAGGGCTTCTTTTGGAATTCAAAAGAGTGTCACGCACAGTATATCCTGAGCAATTGACCCAGTTAACTGACTTTATCAATAAATTTATGTTGAATGAAGAAATTTAAGTTTCTCCGGTACTTTTTGAACAATTACTAGAGAATTTTTTTCATCAGTATTTGCAGGACTCAGCGAAATCTACAGGATGTCTAGGTTGTTTATTTCTTGAAATTTGTGGACCTTGCATTACACCCCTGTATACTTTACACGCTTTTTCTTATTTTGTTACTTTTATTGAACAAATACAGCAAAAATATTCTCTATAAAAATAAATAAATATAAAAATGTAGGTACAAAACATAGGTATGTGTCTTCATTCTTACTCGATATAAATAAATAAATGTAACAAAAACATGTAGTTTTCACAAATAAACGTATACAGATCTTGCCTATTTCCATATAAGATATTTCCCGTGAGAGTAATTCGCCAGTCTTCTCTCTGGCAATATACAATGGATGCGAAAGGTAAATTCGGGCCGATATTGAAAATTCAATGGTGACATAAATGTGTTTGACATCTAAGAGTATTCTATTTGTACGAATTTGAAATAACTTTTTTCATATACTTATTTTTTGTTTGCTTTTCGAAAAATACTCGTGTAGGGAACGGTGACAGAAATATTTTATGGAAGTTTGTAGGTCTTTTACTTTTTATCATAATGTAGAAACCAAAAAAGTAGAGTTCTTTGATTACTTTTTTTGTCCGCTGACTTTAACATACGTTTGCCTAGATTGTTTTATTTAAAAAAATTTAAGAAACTCGTGTCACTTTTTTTTTCTTCACAAGCATATGTATATAAAGGTGCTTGTATTTTGAGCTCTAAACTTCTTGCTAGATTTTACAAGAAATTTGTAGTTTTGTGTCGACAAAGTAAGCCACTTGTAATGTTTATGTGCTTAAATTACCCAATGGCCACTCAGCTTAAAAACCGCCATAAAAATGCAACCAATCGTAAGAACAGGAATAGAACTTCCGGACAACAATAAAATTTGAGATTTTCTACACAAAATTATGGCTTTTAACAGTCAATTTACTATTAATAGGCACTTGTTTCCGCCCCCCAATCCAGTGTTCTATTAAAATGCTAGGTTAAATCTAAAGTCAGTAAATTTGGTCCCTTTCAGGTTGCGATTTCAATTTTGGAGCCTTGGCTTAAACTAAGTTCAAAGCAGTTTAATCGGGGGGTCTTCTGCCGAGCCCAATTTATTTGGTAATTAACACAAGAATAAGCCTTACAGATTTAGAATTTCGGGTGGCTATTATCTGAAAGAGGCGTACGTACGGACGACAACAAACAAACAGGAATCTAGGTGACTGTTACGGTCACGGTACGCTTTGATTAAATTAACGAGCCCTCTCACCTGTACCAAACAGGATGTGGTTTAATAAATATTTTGCCAGGGATTTTATTTGGTTTTTGTCTGAAGGAATTATTGCGTTGCGAGTTGCTGTTTACGAAGAGAAATTGTCTGAGAAGTAAACGCCCTATTTAAAATTTCTAATTAAAACGTTACTTTGTTAGACACTCTAACATTTTATTGGGGAACTCTTCAAACAGCACCATTTCTAATTCTCAAACTTCTCCGCATCATAAAGTGTTGTTTCAATGTAATCTTATTTTTATACAATTTATCATTATTTAAGCGTATGGTGTATTGGACAAGGTATCTCACATTTGAATATCAAAAAAGATGCCGAATGTGTCAGAAAAATGCCTCAAACATTTCAAATAATTAAAAAGTTTCTTGTTCTCTAGCGTATTGCTCTTGTTAAGGACTAGGTATGATAATTGGCTATTATTTTTAACTAATCGTACTTCTCTTTTCTTCAGTTGCCGTCTTTTTTATACAAATTCTTACCTACTCTTCTACTACAGGGTAGCACAAAATAAGCTGATCGGTTTATTTCACCTATAACTTGAACAAAACTGAATTGATAAATAAAACAACAGTTAAATGCTTGGAGAAATTTTCCAGTAAATAGGAAAAATCCTGTCAGGTAAGTGATCGCCTCATGCCCCTTCCTGCTGACTTACAAAAGCTCTTTTTGCAAGGTTTTCCGTAACATCTCTGAGTCTTCTCGGAAATATTGAGGCAATTTCTTGCCTAATATTCTCTTTTAGAGCCTGAATGGTTAGGGGATTATTTTCGTAGACCTTATTTGGAGCATTTGGAGCAGATTCGGTGACCATTCCATGTTACAATTTTTTTCTTTGGGACTATCTATAGGATAAAGTCTATGCCAATAATTCTCTAACCATCCAGGCTCTAAAGGAGAATGTTAGCCAAGAAATTGTCTTAATATCTCCAGGAACACCCAGAGATGATATGGAAAATATTGCAAAAAGAGCTTATGTATGCCAGCAAGAAGGGAAATGGGACGGTCACGAACCTAACATAATTTTTCATACTTAATGGAAAATTTCTTCAAGCATTTAACTGTTTATTTTATTTATCAATGCAGTTTTATTTAAAAGTTATAGATTAATGATAATCAGCTCATTTTGCTCCACCCTATAGCAATACATTTATTTAAAAATTTTTTTGGTCCAACTCAAAGTTTACAATTTAAGTTCTCTAAAAAATGGGTTTCTCAAGATTGTTAATTAATAATTCCTTTTGTTGAATAAATAATTTATGTTCCCTTTTTTACGCCAAGTTAGCGCTTTGTGCTTTGAATAATTCTTGTTTCGCCAGTAATTATTGTCGTTACAAGGACAATTTGTTTTTTGGCAAAGCCATTTTCCCCAATGTTTTTCTAAAAGTACTTTTAATAGTTTTTTTTCAGAAAATCCGTCGAATAAAAATAAAAATTTCATAGAACGTATGATGAATTCGGAAATCGTGCATACGAATGGCCAATTTATCTGTTTATCAATTTGAATCAGCGAGTGGCGAGTTGGAATTTCGATATGGTTAATTGCACACGCCCCAATTCTGTATTTTTACATCGGACATGTGAAAAAAAAAATGAAATTTGGGCATTTCAGAGAAAAAGCGCTTAAGGGAAATTTAGTTTCCACATATCATTTTTCAAATCAATTCAAAAACAGCAATTTTCAAAAATTAAAAAAAAAGTTAAATTGCTTACCGTTTTTGTGAGGGTACTCTAAAGAGGTCTTTTCTCCAAAAATTTTAAACAGCTATAGATTTCGAAGCGAGCTACGCTTCTAATCCTGCTTCTGATGTCTATCTGGGTAAAAAACTGACGTTCCATGCAATTTAGAGGCGTAAAGTGGGATACACCCTAAACGGAAATTAAGAACCAGCACCTAAGATGAAATTGCCCGTAATTCCGTTGTAAATTCGGGAAAAGGAGCCGGGGAAAAAATAATCGGGATTTTCTTATGGCAACGTTCGGTTCGTGGTTTTTTCTGCTCTAAAAAAATTTCGCGATTACTGTAAATGTTATTTTTGGCATTTTGAAGAAGAAGAAGAATCCCGTCCCGTTATTTTAGAAAATCCACATTCAACTTAATTTGTTTCTGAGTGCAATCCCTTTAATTTCCTGTAAGTAATATATTCTGGTTTGTTTACAACCCTTAAAATATCTTGTGGTTTGAATTAAGGGCTTAAATAGGAACTAATTGGCTAAATATTTACAAGATTTTTGTTTATTTGGAATATTAAGATTTTCGGTACCCTAAAATACAAAGTAGCTCTTGAAAATACTGGAGGTTTGTTTAAATTGGGATGTATCAGCATTCTTGAGGTGTGATAGATATTAATTTTAACGAGTTTTTTACATTAATGCTGCTTATTATTGTCAAATAATGCCTGAAGAATTTAAAATTGCTGTTGGTACAAAAAGACGAATTTGTAATATTTAATATATTTTAGGGGAAGTTGGAGAATTGTGAGACGCACATTTTCCTTCTCTTAAAAATTGAAATTTTTGCAAATTTTAAAATGACATGTGTTACTAGGAAGACTATTAGGTATCTGTCAAAAAAAAAATTAGTGTTGGGAAAAACAGACTCAGTTTTAAGATTTTCACAAAATATTGGAAAATTGTGTATACTCATTTAGTGTCTAATTGGAAGATGAACTTGGTCTAAGACAATGACAGCTATTTGTGTGTGTCCAACTTTTCAAATGTGGGGAAAAATTGACGTGTTTCACAATAATTGTATTGATAGAATTATTCTATCTCTGACGATTCACTAATTTCCCCTGTATTTTCTTTTTAAAAATACTCGGTGTTTGTAATATTCAATTGATTGCAGACAAGTTCAGTACATGGTTTTGGTAAACACTTTCCCAATCTTTTCTATAGTCTACGTTTATCTCCATATTATTTCCATATATTTCGATTTCGGAAAGAAACTTTGAAGAGCTTTATATTTGTGAATGTTGAAGCTGTACAGAATTTTCTACTAAAACTAAAACATTTGGTAATGTAAAGAGGGAATTATAAAGTTTTAAACATAGCGTAGAGCTGCAATTTAAACATACCTCGTAAATGGCGTGGTAATTGAACATTTTTCCGCGTACAGCTTTTAGCTTTGCACTGTGTCTTATGCATACGAGAATGTTTGTCTTCATACTTTTGGCAAATACTGTATAAATTTATTTTTTTAATTTTCAGTTCATTTTACATTCAAATTGAACGTAGTAATTTTAAATAGAAATTTAACTTTCAACAATACCATTACCTCGGTAAATTCGAAATGATAAACCAAAAGTTTAAATTTACGAAAGCGATGAATTTTCCTGCGAGAATCGGGCCACGTGAGTAATTTACATTTGCAAGCGAATTGTTAGAATCATTTAGAGAACACACCTTCCTGCTGCAATCCCCAAATCCTGCAGCGAGACAGATGTCGTGTCGCCCTTGTTATCCAGAAATAACTTCATGCTAGTTTGAATAATATTCGAAATAGAGAGATTTCAGCTGTGAAAACTATGCGACAAGTATTTTACACAATATACAGGGTGCATTATTCATTATTAACGCCAATGTTAGTTGGGTTTTTAGTTGTGAATTGACCAGAAACTCATTGTATATTTGAATTTTGTACCTTAACAAGTGCTGGAAACAAGTAAACTTTTAACATTTATCACAGTTGAAATTCTTGGCGTTTTATGGTAGAAAATGGGTGGCTTTCATTTATCATTGTCATGTTGGTACACCCATATGAATAAGACAGATAATAATTTAGAGGACACTTGAAGAATATTTTTAGATTATTCGGTCGATCAAGTTTAACGTGGTAAAATCCACATCCTAAATCTGTCAAAACCGTTCAACACTTAAAGAAACATTTCCCAAATGTGTACCTGAAGAATGGTAGACGCCTCAAAATAAATAGCGAAACGATTTATGAAACTTTCCCAACGGTATTACGTGTTTTTCTCAACTTAACTCCCAAACGGATACGGAAAATTGCCAAATTATCCCTAAGGAAATTCCCCGTGGCCGTAAGATATTAGGGAAAACACATTCTATTTGCATTTATTACAGTGATCCGTATAAGATTATCCACACAACTGGGATTTATTAACTGTGTTTTTTGGGGCGATGGCTGCAATACTTTCTTCAGGAGGAGTTTAGTTGATTGAAAAAGCAACGTTTTATTCCAATCATTTAACAGAAATTGTCATACCTTTTGACGAGAGCCTTGAGACAAACGTCCACATATATGTATTTCTAATAACTTAAATTCTGTGCCGGTCTACATGGAATTTATTTGTTTTACGATTCGTGGAACATTAAATTCGTAATCCTTTCCTACTAATTGTTGAATGCTTCTCATTGTGTCACCGAACAATATGGGATGCCTGCTGAGCAAAATAAAACTATAGTTTACCATCAATAACAAGATTTTTGTTAAGGAATTATAATTATTTCTTCAGTAAGCTCATGAGAACTTGTTCTTCTTTTTTGTTAGTGAGAGTAGTAGTGTTTTTGCCAACATTTTGAGCTGATAATGAAATCAACGAGTAACAATTAGGTTACCAAAGTTCTATTCTCCTCAGCTGTCTGATCCTTGAAATCCGATAGCCGTTCAAGCTTAGGTTGTCAGATTTACAATCTACAAATTACTCTTGGTTTGTTTTCCTAATAGGTCTTGCATTAAAAAAGCTGTTGAAATTATGGAATCACTAACTTAATAAATTTCTCTGTTTTACGGTTAAAAATTGTACAAAAAGTACATAAAGATACCATACAGAGTTCTCATTTCCCAACAAAACATGGTTACATATCTTAGGTATCATTTGTGTACTAGCTAATATTGAAGTAATAGATTTTGTTGCGATGGTGCTGAGTATTCTTCTACTCATTGTTTCAATTATTTTTATCAATAAGCGTGAAACAATAACGGGTCAACCACAAAGACAATTCCGACTTGTATTGGAGCACAATTTCCATACTAATTCTTAACTGTTTAAAAACAGTTTAGAAAGATGCATGAAATGAGCGGGTTTTTTTTATAACGAAGACTCATTGATGAAGAGAGTGAGAAAAAGTAAAAATATAACTACATGTTGATTGATCCTCGTATAAAGAGAGGTTTCTTAGACATTCATTGTCTTGATAATAGACAGTTTGTATTTCAAATTTGACTCACAAAATTAATATATGCTAGGGAGAAATAAACAAACATGCTCGAAATTCTATGAGCTCCACTCCGTTCAAAATCAATTAAGTCATTTCATTAATAAACCATCTTAGTTGACTCACTACGACGCCTCGTGCATTGTTGATATGTACGCGCCAATTATTTGCTTAAAATTCAAACTATTTCATACTCTATTGTGCATAATATTCTGCAACAACGGGAGCGGCAGATAGAGAGAGGGAGAGAAATAAACTCGAACGCTAACGAGTCTTTTTGACAGCGGCCCTGAAATTACGCCAACACGGGCACGAGAAGAGATAAACAAATTAGAAAGGCGTTCGGATTACATGGCTCAGAAAGCGATAAGCGGCCGATGCTTAGAATTTACGGAAAATCCTGAAATTAACTCGGGTGCGCTCTATGCATGAGAAGGGTAGAGAAAAGTTAAAATACCATCGTTTTATCAACCACAGAAATTTTATGCATAATTTGTTAGTGAATGACATGTCGTTTGTGATTTATTCATTGATGTTCAAGTGGTTCTTTTTTTGAAAAATCAAAGAATTGTTAAAAGTGTGTTGTTGTCATTAAGTGAGTTGTTGGCCAATAAAAGAAAAAAATATTGTTTAATTAACAAATCGATTTTTCGGAAATGTTTATTTCCATCCTTAGTGCATATTAATTGGAATTAGGTGTACTTTCTCTTGTCAGATTACGATAAATGTTGGATATGTTCTATTAACCAAACTATGACCAGAAAACACATTCCGTTTGTATTTTGTTCGAGTTTATCAGAATTAAAATACAAAGGCACTAAAACACTAAAACTCTTCAATCAACACAGAAGATAAAAAATTAGTCCTCCGGTAGACGTAGTGGATACCGAAATGCCCAAAAGATAAACGGATCGGTTTTTCTGGTCATAGTCTTGTTAATAGAACATGTGCAACATTTAGTTTAACCTGACAAGAGAAGCTACACCTAATTCCAATTAATATGCCTTGAGGGTGGAAACAAACATATCCGAAACGTCGGCTTGTTAATTAAACAGTAGTTCTTTCTTTTATTGGCCGACAACTCAATTAATAACAACCTCATACTTTTAAATACAACCTCCTTGGTGGTCAATTCATTATTTACAAAGAATGTTTGTTGTCTGATATGATAATATTTGAAAGGGTCACTAGTTCTGTACATTTTATGAAAAGATCTTTAGACTGTTGAAAGGCAGTTGAACTTTTGCGTACAATTTTGTTTTTCGATTATAAATAACTATGAAAAAGTCCTTTTAAAGATTCCTTACGCATCACAAATTATTACATTTAAGGTTAAAGTTTGCAAAAACCAAGGTTAGGAAAAACCCGTTCATGAGTTAATTTTTGACTCATGAAAAACTGACATTATTTTAGTTGTTCACTCATAATTGAGACATGTAAAATGTTTCAACTTTTGCTCGGACTCATGAGCAACGAATGAGTGATTCGTGTCACTCATCGCGGCTTTCTGCATTTTACTCCGATCTTCGGAGTAAAATGCACAAAGAATCGATTTGATCGAGCCATTTGCCAACGCCCAATATGTGTAAATGAAAATACCGGCACATGAAAAACTGAAATTCTTTTGATCCATTTACCGACACTAAGGAATTAAAACCGCGACACAGGGGTTTGTACCGATCGAGAATCGATCACCCTTTGTCAATATTCACCGGTCTGTATTTTTTCATGAGTGAGTTATGAGTGAATTTTTCCTAACTCTGGAAAAACTAGATCTTTTGTGAATATCTCGTTTTCTATAGGCTCTACAGTAATTTTTGTTATTACCGAAATTGTTCAGCATATTTTTATCTACAAAAAGGTTGTACAGAGTGTTTCCGAACTACTTATTTTATTTTTAAGGAGTGATTAACCACCTTAAAAGAAGCCTCTTAAACCATAAATATAATGAAAATTGCATAGTAACAAAGATTAAACAATTTAAGTTTAAACAATTTACACAAATTAACAATTTTTTTGTCATTTAAATTTTTTTTTGAAGAGGTAATGAAACACCTTAAAAGAAGTTTATTAGACCCAAAATATTTTAACGAAAGCTGTATAATAAGAGATGCTTTTTAAACTTTTTATTGTGAAGTAATTCATAATTATTGTAAATAAAACATTTTTTTTAAATTTGAAAAATAACAAAAAAATTGTTAATTTGTAAATTGTTTAAATAATCATATCTTTGTAATTATGCAAATGTCGTTAAAGTGGTTAATCACTCTTTAAAAATAAAATGACTAGTTCAGAAACACCTTGTATGGAAAGTTTCTAAATGGCCAATAGTTTTCGAGAAAACGAAGTTTCATTTTTTACAGCAAAGGGTACACCTATTTTGATTAACCTAGAGTAGGTATACAAGCTGTATCAAATTAAGTGTTCATCATTGGTAACTTTGTTATTAGTAGAGATACAAATTCAGTTAAATTAAGGAACTAATAGTATTTTATACGCTGATTAAAATGGTACATTCGAAAAAAAATCATAGCTGCATTCCAGAATTATTTACATAAACGTATTATTTTTAAATGGAACACCCTATATATTTTGACGGATATCGTTAGCCAATTATTTTTGAACAAAAAGTTTCATATGCCACATAATAGCCTCGCTACGCTATCAGAGGGGGCCCATTGAACGTGAGAACAATCATAAAAAAAATCTTTTCCAAAAAATGGTTAAGTTATATTAGCAAATAACTGAATGTAGCCACATAGTACTATGTGGCGACATCTAATCCCAACCTGAGTACATAACCTGACCTTATATAAGCAGGTACATTAACTTTAATGTTTTTGTATTTTTACAAAAAAATAAAATAATGTCTTATTTTTATAATCAGTGCTACAAACAGTAATTTGATGCTGATTCTCGCAAAATGTTACTGAATAGTTACAAAAAAAATAATTTGGATTTGACAATGACAATGACAAGCAAAACACAAACAGAAAAATAATAATATAACATCTAACGTAATGTTGCTGGTTCATTATTCATGGTAATATGATCGAAAAACAGAAGTTGCTATTTTCTGAAATAAATGCAAAAAAGGAACTTTTATTTAATACACACTTTGGTAGGCAATACAGAATAAATGTCCTATGATGATAACTATTATGTATAATTGGCTTTAATTAGTGCATTAAAGCTTCCTAAAGTTCTCGTCTTTTAACAGATATAACTCGGCCATTTTTTGGAAAAGATTTTTTTTATGATTTTTCACAAGTTCAGTGGGCTACCCCTGATAACAGAATGATGCTATTGTGTGGCATTTGCTGGATACCTTGTAAAAAATGACGGTTTTTAAGCAAAATAATAAGATTCGGGCTTTTTTGACGATTTTAAAAGGCTGTAACTCCCTTATTTGTAGTTCAATTTTGACCAAATTTTCAGTATATATGTAGAAAAATCCGCTCTACAAGATTATTAAAATCATATTAAAAAATTTCCACCACACAAAAAGTTTCCAAATCAGGGTTTTTTGCTTAAGGTCCCAAAGACCACTCTAAAAATGAACTCTTTAAAAATTGCTCGAACACATAGACTGAGCTTTGACTTGAATTTTCATTATACAAAATTTAAATAAAATCGGTCGAAAATTACAGGAAACGGAATTTTTTTTTCGGCTGGACGCAGATTTTCTTTCGGCACTGTATATACTATGTATATACAGTAAGCGCCAAATGTATGGAATAAATTTATGTAAAATTCAAGGGTTCTTGTTTTGGAAAAATGCTCGGATCCATCGATTTTTATTTTTGGCTTTTGTTTTTTTTAACAAATTCATATATACAGAGTAAATCAAAATCAAACTTAATTTAACTTGTATCTGTTTTACCCTGTATACGTGAATTTGAGAATAGAACGTACATAAAATTTAAAGCAGAATTTAAAAATAAATTAAAATAATAGGTGTTTCCATTTGAAAAAATAAAGTTAGTGGTCGTAATTTGGTTTTTGGTATATACAATATATATACAGGGTGAGTTACGCCCAGTGCGGTGGAAGATATCGGGAATATGGGAATATTTTTTAAATTTCTGATTTCACTGGTTGTTAGATAGGATTAAGGACTACTTTTAGAAAATATGTTCCTTTTATACAGGGTTCTCCCCGAAGCGTGACACACCAAACTTATGTTTTTTTTAATGAAACTACCCAATTTTTTATGCATTTTCGGATTCCTTATCAAATTTTAATGCTAGTTTATGTAAACTATCTTAGGTTTAAAATTTGTCGTTTCCGAGTTATTCCGGAAAATTCGAAAATTTTAACAGTTACAAGCTCTCACAGAAAACGGTGCTGTATTCTTACCGCTGGGAATATCCTAGTCGAACTTCTGGGACCCCAAGAGAATTTAATCAGCTACATTTTGACATTCTTGAATTTCAAAAAAAGTCTTTCGGAACCCACGAAATATGCCTCCGAAGTTGCATCATTTCAAACCTCAATAACTTGCTTATTTGAAATGGAATGCCCCAATTTCTACCACGGCATGGTATTCACAATTCAAAAATCTACAACTTTCGTTAACATTACCCTATCCCTAAACCCAGCCGTTTCCAAGTTCCCAAAAATTGGCCCCTTTTTGAGGTTAAATTTGCTTAAACTCCTCTAAATGTTTCAATAGTAGCAAATCTTATGTGACGTTCGGTGATGCTTTGACAAGATTATTATGACATTTCTGCGACCATTGAAACATTTAAATTTAATTTATCTACGACCATCGAATAATTAACCTCTTTTTCAATAGTTTTCAATCGTAAAAGTAAAGCATTTTACGACAGTGAAAAAAGAGTGGGGGAACTGTGGAATAAAGTACTCGCAGTGGATAAAGTAGCACTTTATTCCACAGTTCTCCCACCATTTTGAATAACGAATTTAGTGACTTTTAAAGTGTCACGATTTTATGTTGGCAACACTTTTAGTGATTTTAATACCTATGATCATGGTAGTGACCATGGTCGATGGTCGTAGATAAAGTATAGTATTCAACTCGTGAAAAAGAGCCACTAAACATGAGAATGAAGTTTACAGGACGAGTC
>JABRWK010000046.1:129815-144494 GCA_013372445.1 Hypothenemus hampei
CCGACACGACATCAAAGATTAACTTTGCATGAGCAAATGTAACCAGAATGACTCTCGCACGAGGCTGAACGCCTCTTAGCGAACCCGGCCTTCGGCCGTCTAACCTTTCATCATGCTCGGCTCGCTGCCGCTTGCCTCGCCAGTGTGTTTGCTGGCATTCGCATGATGAAAGGTTAGACGGCCGAAGGCCGGGTTCGCAAAGAGGCGTTCAGCCTCGTGCGAGAGTCATTCTGGTTATATTAGTTCATGCAAAGTTAATCTTTGATGTCGTGTTGGTGTCATGTCAGTGTCGTGTCGGTGTCGTGTCGGTTGTTTACCCCACCCAGCACCACAATTCACTCCACGAGTCCCGAAAGAAACTTAAGTATTGAAGAAAATGATCAAAATTAGTATTAAAACGCGATCAGGGAAGTGAGTTTTCTAAAACATTTTTTTTAATTTCCAAAAAATTTATGGATAATCCGCATATTTTTTTCCAGAAATCTACTATTTAGGACGTCTACTATTCATTAAAATTGAAAACCGCTTGAAAATCGAGGGTCTCCTAACTGCACCAGCACCTAGCAACTTATTTATATTTTTACCACAACTTTTAAAAAATTTGCAATATTTCCAAGCAAAAATTTGTTTTAGGTAATGTTGCACATTTCAAAACTATTAGATCTCTTGTTAAATGATTTTTATACAATATAAATCAGGAATTAATAGTTAATATAATTCTATGGGAAAGTCAGGCAAAATGCATTAGCAGCATCAAGATTGTATGTGGAAAGATTCCCCGACAGGCATATGCCGAGACATGAAACGGCAATACTTCAGCGTGGACGTGATACAGGAAATTTACAACCCAATCGTGGGAGAGATAGGAATCCAGGGCGTCCAAGACGTATTTTAACACAGGAAGAACAAATTTTAATATTGTAGACTGTGAACCAGGAATAAGTACTTGGGTCTTTGCTCGATAAATGCCAAGATTCTTTCTCTCAACTGTATAGAAAATATTGCACGAATCGTAATTATATCCTCATCATAAGCAACTAATACAAGCTTTACAACCGGAAGATTGTCCTTTAAGAGTTAGATTGTCAATGGCTTTTACAACAAAACAGACTAAATCCTCAATTTACTGTCGACATATCAACCTTGAATGGAGCTATTTTTATGAGAAATGGGATACGTAATATGTATAATACACACAATTGGTCTTATGAGAATCCACACGCAATAAAGCATGATCATTCTTCACATCGCTTTTCTTTAAATGTAGTAGCTGTCATAGTAGACGATTGACTTATGGGAGCATTCATATTGCCAGATGCAACGAATGGGTTGCAGTATATTAAATTTATCCGCATTTATTTATTAGTTCTCCTTGAACCTTGTTCTTCATTTTCTTTTAGTGGCTTGACAATACTTCAACGAAATTCAGGGCGGATTGGAAGAGGAAAGGCGCTGGCATGGCGTCCATGTTTTCCTAATTTAAACTTCTTAGATTTTTCCTATAGGGGAATTTTACGAACGCAATATACAAAATTTAAGTTGGAATAATAAATGAATTATAAGGATGCACTAGAGCTGGCGCGGATAATTTACATTTACATGAACATCAAGGAAGAGGGATTTTATTCTCAGTTCGTCAAAACAGCATCTGATGTGCTGAAAAATATGTCGATATTAATGGACAAAACTTTGAAAACTTAACGTGAGATCATTTAGAAAGCAAGAACAACTCGACATCGGCCGCCTACGTGATTTGACTTAAAAACAATTGCAGTATTAAAAATTCACGCGATTTTTGTTGAAACAATATTAGTTTAATGCAAAAAAAAAACATCGAAAAGTTTGAAAACTGGGAAGACTACCTAAAACAATTTTTTTCTTGGTTGTATTGCAAGTTTTTTCAAAGTTCTGATAAAAATATAAATAAGTTTGCTTTATTTTATACCGTTTTAAATTTTTTTCACTCGTCAGAAACTATGCCAAGTATGCTTTTTAGTTGGCAGATTTCACTACGAAATTTTATAAAAATCCATTTATCAAAATTTTATGGAGCAAATTATAAACCTATTTTTGCTCGCCATTTTTGAAATAGTATATCTCCATAACGAATAAGTCTTGACGTAATTATAAGAGATTGTCTTTAATTTTGAACAAGGAATAACGTCTTAAATTTTTTCCGACAAATTATTAAAACATTCCGTAAAATATTAATGTAAACTTACAACTTATTTGTTTTTTTTTTATCGCTTGTATATGAATTTTTATGTTTCTTTCCTGAAAATTCGGATTTTTTTTTGGGAAATTAGAGCATACATATAGTGTGTCTCACTGAAAAGTGGGTCATATAAATCATTAATGTAAAATCATTATTTGCCGTTCGATTTTGATCATTCTTCTTTTAAGTTGTAGGAGATTAGAAACTTTAATTTGGGACAACTTCTTGTCGTGTTCACTTAAAATCTAAGGCCTACTTCGTCTCATTTTTATGGTTAAAAATCCAGAAAAGACTAAGATATTTTCATTATATTTAACTTCTTTACTGTCTTTAGAATAATTCAAAATGGTTGTATCCTAAATTTCGTTTCAAAAGAATTATTAATAAAAAAGTTACAGAACAATGAAATTCTTTTAATTTAAAATTTCATTGTTCTGTAACTTTTTTGTTAATAAATCTTTTGTAACGAAATTTGGGGCAAAACCATTTTGAATTGTTCTAAAAACAGTACTGAAATCAAATATAGTATATAAAAAAATACTTAAGTCTTTTTTTGAATTTTGGCTATGCAAAGTAGACCTTGATTTTTAAGCAAGCGTGAAAAGAAGTTTTTCCAAGATAGAGTTTTATTTGCCTTACAACTTAATAAAAATTAGCAAATTGGATTGCAAATAATGATTTTATAGAGGTGTCCCTCTTTTAACTGAGTCGTACTGTAAGTTGTGGCCCTTTTCTTTATTTATCTGATTTTTCCAGTTTTGTTTTCAAAAATAGGCCCAGAATCATGTAACTTGGCCCGTTCTATATTTTATTTAAAACAATTTTAGTAAAAACAAAAGAAAAATCTATTGAATACAACTATTTTTATTGTAATTTGAGATATGTTTGTCAATATTTTTTATTAAAATTAATATTAGAAAAATAGAGATATGCACAATACATTAATTTAAATATGTTAACAATGAATTATTTGGTTTGGTTCATGTAATAAACATGCCTTTCTTCTCATCATATTGACGTTGAGTGAAAACATTTACCAATTGTTGATTGCTGACAGTGACACTTCAGTAGTTAATTGTAAGTATTTAACGTTAACAAAATGGTGAGGGGTAAAGCTGTGTCTAAGGATTTATATCAAGTTATTGTCAATTTATACAATGCTGTTAATTCTGGTGCTAAATGTAACAACTGTTAACAACTGCAATTATCACGCTGTACTGTACGAAATATCGTCAAATTATATAAAACGACAGGAGCAATTCAAGAAAAGCCAAATTTGGGTAGAACTTCAGAAATAACCCCAATCAATATGAGAGTATTAAGTCGTATTTTGAAACAAAACCATTGAGCCAATTATGGTGAATTAAGTGTTGCCTGGAATAGAGCAATGGGTAAACATTTTTCAAGGTCAACTCATTTGAGAGCTATCAAACAATTAGGTTATAATTTCTACAAAGTAAGCTAATTTGAAAAAATGTTTTCATCCAGAAAAATGAAATCTTGGGATAAAAAAAAGCGTTGTTAGCTGTAGAGCAGAAAAAGAATAGACTAATATGGGTTACAAATCATCAGACCTGTTCACACATACAATGGGATAGTGTTATTCGGAGTGACGAGTCACGGTTTGAGGTATATGTTAGAGATTACCGAAGTAGGGCACTGAGGATAAAAAATGACCTTATCAACCAGACTGTTTGCGCTGAAAAGTTAAGTTTGGGCCTCTGTAATGAATGCATGTCGGTTCAAGAGATTGGCAAGTTGCGTATCATTGAAAGAATTGTTAATACTGTTAGGTACACTGACATCTTTAGAGACTAATATCATTCATTGAAAGCTTAAAAACAAGAGACAATGAGCGCATATTTTAACAGAATGTCGCTGCGTGCCATACTGCTAAAATAGTAAAGGAATGGGTGTTGCAAAATAATATTCCAATGTTGAAATAGATATTGAGTACTCCCAATCTGTTACCAATTGAAACATTTTGGCATAATATGAAAAAAAATACGCTCTACACCTGCTACAACAGTTCCTGAATTAAAAGAGAGTAACTCAAATTTGAAACTCCTTTACTACTACAAACGGTTAAAAGTTCGTAAATACTATGCCAAACCGAATTAAAGTAGTTCTGAAGCAAAAAGGAGATGTTATACAGTGATAAAATCATAGGTGCCCTTACATGATTATTGGGTGAAACGAAATAATTCATTGTTATTTTATTTAGTTTAGTGCTCTAAGCATATCTCTAGTTTTCTAATATTAATTGTAATAAAAAAATGTTGACAAACATGTCTCAAATTACAATAAAAATAGTTTGATTCAAAAGATTTTCCTTTTGTGTTTACCAATATTGTCCAAAATAAAATATTGAATGAACCAAATGATACGATTCTGGTCTCGTAGTCTGAATCTTAGTTGTGCATAGCAAATAATTATTAACAATAGGTATTCTGAGTATAATTTCAATATGGCTTAAACCGATTCCTTCTCACAATCAGTTTAATATAATGGAATAATCCTCAACCATCGCCTTGTTTATGGCATAATATCTTAGAATTCACCTTTTAATAAAACAATACACTCTTAGAAATAGGAGTATTATGTTAGACAGTATTTTGCAACACAATGTTAGGTTTCAAATACAGATATAAAGGAGATTCCATATGTTACAAGAAATTTTAAAAGATGTTTTTATCATTTTAGAAAATCATCAAAATGAAATTCGGTTCACTGAACACAAATAATTACAGGTTGACTCAGAAGAACAACAGATCAATTAAGAAAAAGTGGTGTGCAGTACATGGAAAGTCTATTAATGATGAAGTCGCTTTCGATTAGAGTGGTGTTAAGAACACATTGTCATCTAGACGCCTAGACTCACTTAATGAATGGAATGATGTAACCTTTCTATAAAGCGAGGTTTTTAATATACTATTTTCTATGGTTGGAAATCACTTTTATCTTTCTCGCAACATTCGAATTTGGAACATTATCTAATTCATTGATTTAATTTAGCCTCCAAAGTCTCGCGGTTTGTTGACTACTGAACATGCATGGGATATAATGGAGTACAACCTTAAATTTAATTTCTACTTGTGCTCTATTTTCTATGTCAAGCAATATAGCTGTTTAAAGCTAAATTATCCAGATTCGTTAAGTATATTGGAACAATCCTTAATAAACAAGCTGCTGCTTAACATTTAATACCACAAATTCTCTAATAGGATTAGACAATAAATTCTGAACTATTTAGGTGTTAGGTATAGCTATTACCGTTTGCAAGTGGTAGCTTTGACACGCTTACTTTTACAAGGATGTTTTATGGTCCGTGCTTTGCAAATCTGGCCATTTATTTAAACAGAGTGAGAGAGAGCGCACGAGAGAGAGAGAGGGAGATGGAGAGAAAAAAAAAGATTTTTTGCGAACAGACCCTAATCCGGGATGATTACGTGAAAAATGTACCTTTAGCCCTAAAAGCGCTAAATGATACATCGAGCATTTCTCTAGACGAGCCATTACTTTCCCCGGGCGTTAGGCTTTCTCCGGTGTACTCTCGTCTTGGGAAAAATCATTTATCATTCACAATTTACTTCGTTCTAGATTTATTTGTTGCTATTATCTCGTATTTTATTTTACAATTAGTTGACTTTCTCTAGACAATCCTTAATTTGTGTAATAATATACAGGGATTTGTGTAAATATACAACATGCCTTTAATTGAAACATGAGAACTTAAAGAATCTGTTTTAGATTGCATAATTTGTCTTTCAAACTCTGGCTTAACGAAAACCCCTTAAGAACAGTTCAATGTCAATTTTCCTTTTTCCGAAAAATATAAGTTTAATATTGAAAATTAGGAATTCCTTCTAATTCCCGCCCAACACTAAAATTGATTCTGGAAATTCCTAATTGTAGAATAGCTTTTTCCAAGTATGAGGCAAATCCTACTACATTCAAACTGAAAGCAGCTACTTTAAAATCATGAATGTTGCACACGATTTGCAGATACGGCAAGCAGCTCGCAGAAATGTTATGTGCAATGGCTTGGAAACTAAGAAGCCCTAAAATGTCACTGTGTGCATTCTCACGTTTCCCGAGTGGAAACTGTTCCATCCATAAGCTTTCTTGTAAGCCTTTTAATTATGTAGCCACATATGCTCCGAACCGTATTAACTATTTATGAAGACGTAACATAGAGAGCCGAAAAATCCTTTTTCCTGAAAGAAAATTCGCTTTGAAAATTTCCCCGAGTCCATAATACATCATGGATGACCTACAAAAATTTGTCGTCTCTTCTTTTCGATCGGACCGAACGTGACTGGGATGATGTCTTTGGCGAAGGCACAAAGCCAATCGTTCGGCCACCATTCAGTCAACGACGATACATTGTAAAGTGATATAAATCCCAGTTCAGGAGAGGCTCACTCGCATAAAAGGTTATTTCACGTGGCCTTATTGTCGAAATGGAAGTTCCAGCTTTGGTTGGGTATCGCCGAAAATACAATTTTATAAAATGGTTACATGTTATGTACGTGATCCTTCTCGGAAATATAATTTATTTTAGTTCATTTTGGTCAAGTAGTTTGCTTAAATTTCATATACGGAGGTAGACTTTCATAAAACTCAAAAATATTGGAACTTCCAATTTTGTCATTTAAGAAAAAAGCACTTGCGTGAAAAACTACGTTTTGGATGCGCTGGAGTCTGTAAACATTATATTAAAAATACTTCGTCTACAATGACTACCTTGCCTTTTCCGACATGAAAATTACCGAAGCATTAATTCAAGAAGTCGAATTTGGGGTTAAATAACCTGGGTGTAAAATTGCCCCATATATTTCGAAAGGAATGAGCCCTGAAAATCGAAATTTCAAAATGATCCTTAAAAATGGAGCGTCGTGACGACAGTAATCGAGATGGGTAGACTGCGATGAAATAATATTTTTAAGTTAACTGCTCGTGGGTTGATTAACTCAACAATTCATTTTTGCAAGATGCATAAAGAGCTTAATGTGCCGAGAAATTGCCAGCGAGTAGTTTTTACATTAAGTAAGGTACACGTTGAGATCCGCTTCTAGATTACAGGTAGGAAAGTTGCAAAGCTTGTTGGCCACCTTTCGAATATTCTTTTTGCCGGGGCGAAAGATCAACACCTAAGACTTTACTTTCAGGAAAGTTTTCTAAAGTAGCAAAATTCGACGTGCTTTTATTACTAATTACTTTTATTAAATATTGGTTTTTAAAGTTTTTTACTTGTTTGAAAGTTGCCTTTCTTGGTCAAACTGCATTAATATTAAAGTTAACTATCGGTAGTTTCTGTACAACAGGCGTTCTCCACTTGAAAATGATAAGAATATGTAGCTTTTTAAGTGAAGTTTCTTCTATTTAAATAACTGCAGCTCACGACGAAAACGACGACATAAATTTTTGACGTTGAATATTGCAGTAGAAATGTACATTGTGTGCTATAGTTGGCGCAAATCTTTAAAAGTCTGAACAAGGCTTAATATACATCTCAGAACATCGAGAATGTCTAAGAGATAATAAAATAGCCTTTAAGAATTTGCATTTTTTATTTCATACTACAGGAAAAAACTGGATAAAATGAATTAAGGTGAGTTGGCACCTTCACGTAATGGTGTGTTCAATACCATTATATAAGCCAATGACATGAGAATGCTAGAAACATAAAAGCTTTATTATCGATGCAATAAGTTTCGTCTGTATTTTACACCATTGAGGAATGGAAAAAGTGGCATCATAACAAGTTTCCTTAGGTTTCCTTACAATATTTAATACTTTCGATAAGACCAGCAAAGAATAGTGTTCGTCATTTTGTCAGGATACTCCTCCCTGATCTTCGCTATTAGTAAGGTATCCAAACCAAATTGCTACCGCCTTCAAGCGAATATGTCAGTTGGAAGTCTTGCATGCCATCGCACTTTTCAGCTTCGTGTTATATCACATTTGAAATAGAGTTTATCAATTTTACCTGTTCTGTATAACGGCTTTTAGCCTAATCATTTCTAGCTTCACCTGCCCAAAGACAAAATTATTTGAACTGAATATTTATCCGAATGGGTTGAATCTATAGTATTGCGTTCGAGGTCTATCAACACGATACAGGAAAAGTATTTTTCACCGGCAGCCTCATTGTAATAAACATTGATTCTTTCCAGTTGCAGTCCGAATTCCTACGACAGAATTCGATGGGATCGATGCCGTGTTCAGCGGAAATAACTTCCGAAAATTTTTGCCCTTCGGGAAATCCAGGCAGCATTTGATTTAACGCAAAAAACAACCATGGCATGTCGAAGGAAAAGAGAAGGACATAAGAATTGATTATGTGTGAGCTGGATAAAATGCAGATTTCAGGATGCATGCGCACTCTCACAGAGGATTATTTCCCGAGAAATATATAGAGAAATAATAGAGAAATCCTGACAACTCACTAACATCAGGTCTCCCAAAGGGGTCAGTTTTTGAACCGACACTGTGAAATATATTTTATTATTCAATTTTGAATCTGTTCTATCCTGATAGCGTTAAAACTCTAGGTATAATCAAAGATCTAGCTGCAGTTGTTACAACTGCAGCTAGATACAACTTCTATATAAAAATAATTGATATCCTGACTCACAGAAATGCACGGATAGACATAACATAGGCAAAACTTAGCGACAGAAAAAGATTGAAACGGTCGTTTCCAATGGAAAATGGAAACGAGACGAGACTTGGTCATATGCCTGGAAGTGATCATCAAACTTTGTAAGCCTACAAAATACATGGGAGTTATTATAGGGGAAGATGTGCATATTATGAAACGTCTATAAGACGTTGTAAAGACATCGTGTGACAAAACATTGGCTTTGCTTGAGATAATTCCATACATAAAACCTTTAAAAAAAAAAAACAATTGTATGCAATCAATAGTACATACATACATATATATATATATATATATATATATATATATATATAANATAATTCAAAATGGTTGTATCCTAAATTTCGTTTCAAAAGAATTATTAATAAAAAAGTTACAGAACAATGAAATTCTTTTAATTTAAAATTTCATTGTTCTGTAACTTTTTTGTTAATAAATCTTTTGTAACGAAATTTGGGGCAAAACCATTTTGAATTGTTCTAAAAACAGTACTGAAATCAAATATAGTATATAAAAAAATACTTAAGTCTTTTTTTGAATTTTGGCTATGCAAAGTAGACCTTGATTTTTAAGCAAGCGTGAAAAGAAGTTTTTCCAAGATAGAGTTTTATTTGCCTTACAACTTAATAAAAATTAGCAAATTGGATTGCAAATAATGATTTTATAGAGGTGTCCCTCTTTTAACTGAGTCGTACTGTAAGTTGTGGCCCTTTTCTTTATTTATCTGATTTTTCCAGTTTTGTTTTCAAAAATAGGCCCAGAATCATGTAACTTGGCCCGTTCTATATTTTATTTAAAACAATTTTAGTAAAAACAAAAGAAAATCTATTGAATACAACTATTTTTATTGTAATTTGAGATATGTTTGTCAATATTTTTTATTAAAATTAATATTAGAAAAATAGAGATATGCACAATACATTAATTTAAATATGTTAACAATGAATTATTTGGTTTGGTTCATGTAATAAACATGCCTTTCTTCTCATCATATTGACGTTGAGTGAAAACATTTACCAATTGTTGATTGCTGACAGTGACACTTCAGTAGTTAATTGTAAGTATTTAACGTTAACAAAATGGTGAGGGGTAAAGCTGTGTCTAAGGATTTATATCAAGTTATTGTCAATTTATACAATGCTGTTAATTCTGGTGCTAAATGTAACAACTGTTAACAACTGCAATTATCACGCTGTACTGTACGAAATATCGTCAAATTATATAAAACGACAGGAGCAATTCAAGAAAAGCCAAATTTGGGTAGAACTTCAGAAATAACCCCAATCAATATGAGAGTATTAAGTCGTATTTTGAAACAAAACCATTGAGCCAATTATGGTGAATTAAGTGTTGCCTGGAATAGAGCAATGGGTAAACATTTTTCAAGGTCAACTCATTTGAGAGCTATCAAACAATTAGGTTATAATTTCTACAAAGTAAGCTAATTTGAAAAAATGTTTTCATCCAGAAAAATGAAATCTTGGGATAAAAAAAAGCGTTGTTAGCTGTAGAGCAGAAAAAGAATAGACTAATATGGGTTACAAATCATCAGACCTGTTCACACATACAATGGGATAGTGTTATTCGGAGTGACGAGTCACGGTTTGAGGTATATGTTAGAGATTACCGAAGTAGGGCACTGAGGATAAAAAATGACCTTATCAACCAGACTGTTTGCGCTGAAAAGTTAAGTTTGGGCCTCTGTAATGAATGCATGTCGGTTCAAGAGATTGGCAAGTTGCGTATCATTGAAAGAATTGTTAATACTGTTAGGTACACTGACATCTTTAGAGACTAATATCATTCATTGAAAGCTTAAAAACAAGAGACAATGAGCGCATATTTTAACAGAATGTCGCTGCGTGCCATACTGCTAAAATAGTAAAGGAATGGGTGTTGCAAAATAATATTCCAATGTTGAAATAGATATTGAGTACTCCCAATCTGTTACCAATTGAAACATTTTGGCATAATATGAAAAAAAATACGCTCTACACCTGCTACAACAGTTCCTGAATTAAAAGAGAGTAACTCAAATTTGAAACTCCTTTACTACTACAAACGGTTAAAAGTTCGTAAATACTATGCCAAACCGAATTAAAGTAGTTCTGAAGCAAAAAGGAGATGTTATACAGTGATAAAATCATAGGTGCCCTTACATGATTATTGGGTGAAACGAAATAATTCATTGTTATTTTATTTAGTTTAGTGCTCTAAGCATATCTCTAGTTTTCTAATATTAATTGTAATAAAAAAATGTTGACAAACATGTCTCAAATTACAATAAAAATAGTTTGATTCAAAAGATTTTCCTTTTGTGTTTACCAATATTGTCCAAAATAAAATATTGAATGAACCAAATGATACGATTCTGGTCTCGTAGTCTGAATCTTAGTTGTGCATAGCAAATAATTATTAACAATAGGTATTCTGAGTATAATTTCAATATGGCTTAAACCGATTCCTTCTCACAATCAGTTTAATATAATGGAATAATCCTCAACCATCGCCTTGTTTATGGCATAATATCTTAGAATTCACCTTTTAATAAAACAATACACTCTTAGAAATAGGAGTATTATGTTAGACAGTATTTTGCAACACAATGTTAGGTTTCAAATACAGATATAAAGGAGATTCCATATGTTACAAGAAATTTTAAAAGATGTTTTTATCATTTTAGAAAATCATCAAAATGAAATTCGGTTCACTGAACACAAATAATTACAGGTTGACTCAGAAGAACAACAGATCAATTAAGAAAAAGTGGTGTGCAGTACATGGAAAGTCTATTAATGATGAAGTCGCTTTCGATTAGAGTGGTGTTAAGAACACATTGTCATCTAGACGCCTAGACTCACTTAATGAATGGAATGATGTAACCTTTCTATAAAGCGAGGTTTTTAATATACTATTTTCTATGGTTGGAAATCACTTTTATCTTTCTCGCAACATTCGAATTTGGAACATTATCTAATTCATTGATTTAATTTAGCCTCCAAAGTCTCGCGGTTTGTTGACTACTGAACATGCATGGGATATAATGGAGTACAACCTTAAATTTAATTTCTACTTGTGCTCTATTTTCTATGTCAAGCAATATAGCTGTTTAAAGCTAAATTATCCAGATTCGTTAAGTATATTGGAACAATCCTTAATAAACAAGCTGCTGCTTAACATTTAATACCACAAATTCTCTAATAGGATTAGACAATAAATTCTGAACTATTTAGGTGTTAGGTATAGCTATTACCGTTTGCAAGTGGTAGCTTTGACACGCTTACTTTTACAAGGATGTTTTATGGTCCGTGCTTTGCAAATCTGGCCATTTATTTAAACTGAGTGAGAGAGAGCGCACGAGAGAGAGAGAGGGAGATGGAGAGAAAAAAAAAGATTTTTTGCGAACAGACCCTAATCCGGGATGATTACGTGAAAAATGTACCTTTAGCCCTAAAAGCGCTAAATGATACATCGAGCATTTCTCTAGACGAGCCATTACTTTCCCCGGGCGTTAGGCTTTCTCCGGTGTACTCTCGTCTTGGGAAAAATCATTTATCATTCACAATTTACTTCGTTCTAGATTTATTTGTTGCTATTATCTCGTATTTTATTTTACAATTAGTTGACTTTCTCTAGACAATCCTTAATTTGTGTAATAATATACAGGGATTTGTGTAAATATACAACATGCCTTTAATTGAAACATGAGAACTTAAAGAATCTGTTTTAGATTGCATAATTTGTCTTTCAAACTCTGGCTTAACGAAAACCCCTTAAGAACAGTTCAATGTCAATTTTCCTTTTTCCGAAAAATATAAGTTTAATATTGAAAATTAGGAATTCCTTCTAATTCCCGCCCAACACTAAAATTGATTCTGGAAATTCCTAATTGTAGAATAGCTTTTTCCAAGTATGAGGCAAATCCTACTACATTCAAACTGAAAGCAGCTACTTTAAAATCATGAATGTTGCACACGATTTGCAGATACGGCAAGCAGCTCGCAGAAATGTTATGTGCAATGGCTTGGAAACTAAGAAGCCCTAAAATGTCACTGTGTGCATTCTCACGTTTCCCGAGTGGAAACTGTTCCATCCATAAGCTTTCTTGTAAGCCTTTTAATTATGTAGCCACATATGCTCCGAACCGTATTAACTATTTATGAAGACGTAACATAGAGAGCCGAAAAATCCTTTTTCCTGAAAGAAAATTCGCTTTGAAAATTTCCCCGAGTCCATAATACATCATGGATGACCTACAAAAATTTGTCGTCTCTTCTTTTCGATCGGACCGAACGTGACTGGGATGATGTCTTTGGCGAAGGCACAAAGCCAATCGTTCGGCCACCATTCAGTCAACGACGATACATTGTAAAGTGATATAAATCCCAGTTCAGGAGAGGCTCACTCGCATAAAAGGTTATTTCACGTGGCCTTATTGTCGAAATGGAAGTTCCAGCTTTGGTTGGGTATCGCCGAAAATACAATTTTATAAAATGGTTACATGTTATGTACGTGATCCTTCTCGGAAATATAATTTATTTTAGTTCATTTTGGTCAAGTAGTTTGCTTAAATTTCATATACGGAGGTAGACTTTCATAAAACTCAAAAATATTGGAACTTCCAATTTTGTCATTTAAGAAAAAAGCACTTGCGTGAAAAACTACGTTTTGGATGCGCTGGAGTCTGTAAACATTATATTAAAAATACTTCGTCTACAATGACTACCTTGCCTTTTCCGACATGAAAATTACCGAAGCATTAATTCAAGAAGTCGAATTTGGGGTTAAATAACCTGGGTGTAAAATTGCCCCATATATTTCGAAAGGAATGAGCCCTGAAAATCGAAATTTCAAAATGATCCTTAAAAATGGAGCGTCGTGACGACAGTAATCGAGATGGGTAGACTGCGATGAAATAATATTTTTAAGTTAACTGCTCGTGGGTTGATTAACTCAACAATTCATTTTTGCAAGATGCATAAAGAGCTTAATGTGCCGAGAAATTGCCAGCGAGTAGTTTTTACATTAAGTAAGGTACACGTTGAGATCCGCTTCTAGATTACAGGTAGGAAAGTTGCAAAGCTTGTTGGCCACCTTTCGAATATTCTTTTTGCCGGGGCGAAAGATCAACACCTAAGACTTTACTTTCAGGAAAGTTTTCTAAAGTAGCAAAATTCGACGTGCTTTTATTACTAATTACTTTTATTAAATATTGGTTTTTAAAGTTTTTTACTTGTTTGAAAGTTGCCTTTCTTGGTCAAACTGCATTAATATTAAAGTTAACTATCGGTAGTTTCTGTACAACAGGCGTTCTCCACTTGAAAATGATAAGAATATGTAGCTTTTTAAGTGAAGTTTCTTCTATTTAAATAACTGCAGCTCACGACGAAAACGACGACATAAATTTTTGACGTTGAATATTGCAGTAGAAATGTACATTGTGTGCTATAGTTGGCGCAAATCTTTAAAAGTCTGAACAAGGCTTAATATACATCTCAGAACATCGAGAATGTCTAAGAGATAATAAAATAGCCTTTAAGAATTTGCATTTTTTATTTCATACTACAGGAAAAAACTGGATAAAATGAATTAAGGTGAGTTGGCACCTTCACGTAATGGTGTGTTCAATACCATTATATAAGCCAATGACATGAGAATGCTAGAAACATAAAAGCTTTATTATCGATGCAATAAGTTTCGTCTGTATTTTACACCATTGAGGAATGGAAAAAGTGGCATCATAACAAGTTTCCTTAGGTTTCCTTACAATATTTAATACTTTCGATAAGACCAGCAA
>JABRWK010000046.1:144998-163205 GCA_013372445.1 Hypothenemus hampei
TCTCTAGACAATCCTTAATTTGTGTAATAATATACAGGGATTTGTGTAAATATACAACATGCCTTTAATTGAAACATGAGAACTTAAAGAATCTGTTTTAGATTGCATAATTTGTCTTTCAAACTCTGGCTTAACGAAAACCCCTTAAGAACAGTTCAATGTCAATTTTCCTTTTTCCGAAAAATATAAGTTTAATATTGAAAATTAGGAATTCCTTCTAATTCCCGCCCAACACTAAAATTGATTCTGGAAATTCCTAATTGTAGAATAGCTTTTTCCAAGTATGAGGCAAATCCTACTACATTCAAACTGAAAGCAGCTACTTTAAAATCATGAATGTTGCACACGATTTGCAGATACGGCAAGCAGCTCGCAGAAATGTTATGTGCAATGGCTTGGAAACTAAGAAGCCCTAAAATGTCACTGTGTGCATTCTCACGTTTCCCGAGTGGAAACTGTTCCATCCATAAGCTTTCTTGTAAGCCTTTTAATTATGTAGCCACATATGCTCCGAACCGTATTAACTATTTATGAAGACGTAACATAGAGAGCCGAAAAATCCTTTTTCCTGAAAGAAAATTCGCTTTGAAAATTTCCCCGAGTCCATAATACATCATGGATGACCTACAAAAATTTGTCGTCTCTTCTTTTCGATCGGACCGAACGTGACTGGGATGATGTCTTTGGCGAAGGCACAAAGCCAATCGTTCGGCCACCATTCAGTCAACGACGATACATTGTAAAGTGATATAAATCCCAGTTCAGGAGAGGCTCACTCGCATAAAAGGTTATTTCACGTGGCCTTATTGTCGAAATGGAAGTTCCAGCTTTGGTTGGGTATCGCCGAAAATACAATTTTATAAAATGGTTACATGTTATGTACGTGATCCTTCTCGGAAATATAATTTATTTTAGTTCATTTTGGTCAAGTAGTTTGCTTAAATTTCATATACGGAGGTAGACTTTCATAAAACTCAAAAATATTGGAACTTCCAATTTTGTCATTTAAGAAAAAAGCACTTGCGTGAAAAACTACGTTTTGGATGCGCTGGAGTCTGTAAACATTATATTAAAAATACTTCGTCTACAATGACTACCTTGCCTTTTCCGACATGAAAATTACCGAAGCATTAATTCAAGAAGTCGAATTTGGGGTTAAATAACCTGGGTGTAAAATTGCCCCATATATTTCGAAAGGAATGAGCCCTGAAAATCGAAATTTCAAAATGATCCTTAAAAATGGAGCGTCGTGACGACAGTAATCGAGATGGGTAGACTGCGATGAAATAATATTTTTAAGTTAACTGCTCGTGGGTTGATTAACTCAACAATTCATTTTTGCAAGATGCATAAAGAGCTTAATGTGCCGAGAAATTGCCAGCGAGTAGTTTTTACATTAAGTAAGGTACACGTTGAGATCCGCTTCTAGATTACAGGTAGGAAAGTTGCAAAGCTTGTTGGCCACCTTTCGAATATTCTTTTTGCCGGGGCGAAAGATCAACACCTAAGACTTTACTTTCAGGAAAGTTTTCTAAAGTAGCAAAATTCGACGTGCTTTTATTACTAATTACTTTTATTAAATATTGGTTTTTAAAGTTTTTTACTTGTTTGAAAGTTGCCTTTCTTGGTCAAACTGCATTAATATTAAAGTTAACTATCGGTAGTTTCTGTACAACAGGCGTTCTCCACTTGAAAATGATAAGAATATGTAGCTTTTTAAGTGAAGTTTCTTCTATTTAAATAACTGCAGCTCACGACGAAAACGACGACATAAATTTTTGACGTTGAATATTGCAGTAGAAATGTACATTGTGTGCTATAGTTGGCGCAAATCTTTAAAAGTCTGAACAAGGCTTAATATACATCTCAGAACATCGAGAATGTCTAAGAGATAATAAAATAGCCTTTAAGAATTTGCATTTTTTATTTCATACTACAGGAAAAAACTGGATAAAATGAATTAAGGTGAGTTGGCACCTTCACGTAATGGTGTGTTCAATACCATTATATAAGCCAATGACATGAGAATGCTAGAAACATAAAAGCTTTATTATCGATGCAATAAGTTTCGTCTGTATTTTACACCATTGAGGAATGGAAAAAGTGGCATCATAACAAGTTTCCTTAGGTTTCCTTACAATATTTAATACTTTCGATAAGACCAGCAAAGAATAGTGTTCGTCATTTTGTCAGGATACTCCTCCCTGATCTTCGCTATTAGTAAGGTATCCAAACCAAATTGCTACCGCCTTCAAGCGAATATGTCAGTTGGAAGTCTTGCATGCCATCGCACTTTTCAGCTTCGTGTTATATCACATTTGAAATAGAGTTTATCAATTTTACCTGTTCTGTATAACGGCTTTTAGCCTAATCATTTCTAGCTTCACCTGCCCAAAGACAAAATTATTTGAACTGAATATTTATCCGAATGGGTTGAATCTATAGTATTGCGTTCGAGGTCTATCAACACGATACAGGAAAAGTATTTTTCACCGGCAGCCTCATTGTAATAAACATTGATTCTTTCCAGTTGCAGTCCGAATTCCTACGACAGAATTCGATGGGATCGATGCCGTGTTCAGCGGAAATAACTTCCGAAAATTTTTGCCCTTCGGGAAATCCAGGCAGCATTTGATTTAACGCAAAAAAACAACCATGGCATGTCGAAGGAAAAGAGAAGGACATAAGAATTGATTATGTGTGAGCTGGATAAAATGCAGATTTCAGGATGCATGCGCACTCTCACAGAGGATTATTTCCCGAGAAATATATAGAGAAATAATAGAGAAATCCTGACAACTCACTAACATCAGGTCTCCCAAAGGGGTCAGTTTTTGAACCGACACTGTGAAATATATTTTATTATTCAATTTTGAATCTGTTCTATCCTGATAGCGTTAAAACTCTAGGTATAATCAAAGATCTAGCTGCAGTTGTTACAACTGCAGCTAGATACAACTTCTATATAAAAATAATTGATATCCTGACTCACAGAAATGCACGGATAGACATAACATAGGCAAAACTTAGCGACAGAAAAAGATTGAAACGGTCGTTTCCAATGGAAAATGGAAACGAGACGAGACTTGGTCATATGCCTGGAAGTGATCATCAAACTTTGTAAGCCTACAAAATACATGGGAGTTATTATAGGGGAAGATGTGCATATTATGAAACGTCTATAAGACGTTGTAAAGACATCGTGTGACAAAACATTGGCTTTGCTTGAGATAATTCCATACATAAAACCTTTAAAAAAAAAAAACAATTGTATGCAATCAATAGTACATACATACATATATATATATATATATATATATATATATATATATAATAGTATGAAGATCCAATGTAGACAAGGCTGATAGTTTATACGAAACATAACAGAACAATATAAGGAAAACAATAGAGGACGCTGATAGAACTACGCTTATCGGATAGGCTCAACAGAAGCGATCCAGGTGGAAACGGTATCCAATGTTATCCATCGACCTACTTCTCCTGGAGTAAAATAGAAATACATATGATACTCAAAGGAATGGTAGAAATGATAATCTAATAATCATGAGCCTAACAAGGAAAGTAGCATACTATATTGTCGATAGATTGTCGAAAAAATTATGAACCATGATGTAGACAATATATTCTAGGAAGGAAAATAAGTCTACAAGAAAAACGAACAAAAAAAGGTGAATTCTTCAGAGGCGAAGAGACATAACTATTTTTTGGACCGAATTGTCGTCATCAATACTTGATTTAGTACAACAAATTACCTGATGAAAGTTAAATTTTGAATTTTTGGCTAAAAACTGAACGATTTGGATTCCGCAAGCAACTTATTCACCTAACATGATCCCATGTGACTTGACTTATAATAGGAAGAATAGAATAGGAAGAATAGGTTGAAAACAAAACTGCAAAACTACAAAACCCTTTTTCAATTTCATTTTTGTTGGAACATTCCTGGATAGACAATACTGTAAGTCAATATGTATACCAATTTTGATAAGTTTACGCTATAATCTAATTCAAAGTTCGGGTAATCTCTTTCTTAAATAAACAAAAAAGTTTTTATCGTCTGCCTACAATAATCAACAATAGCAATTACCAGTTCGTTAGCCAGCTTCCAATTGAAAATGACTTGTTAGTGTTGGAAAAAAGTGTGCAAAAAAGCATCCAATTATTTAGCCTTTTCCAATTAAATCATCTCACTTCTTTCCTAAATCGACACGAAAATAGAAAACATTTACTTCCAGGTTCGATGGAAAAAGTAAAGGAGAAAGTCATCGAGAGGAACTCGTTTAATTTAATTTGTCTTTTTGTTGATTTTCCAATTAACACACAACTGCAAGTAATGATAGATCCTTCTTATGAGATTAGTATGTATTGTGTCGCGCCGCGCCCATTTCGAAATGGTCAGGGGCTCTTAACTTCTTGGGCCTTATATCTTTACTTGAAAAATAATCGAGTCACGTCCGAATAGATCTAAGGAATGGTGATTGAGCGAACGAAAACGTTTGAAGGTCAATAATGGAGGACAAAAGAATGCATTTATTACATGTTGAAGACAAAGACTACACGATATTTCATTAAAAATATTTCTTGATAATTTAGACAAGTCACAGTAGATCCAAATCTACGGTCATATATTATGTTGTTGAACTCAGATCACGTACTCTACTAGAACATAAATAGGATTACAATTTATTACGTCAATTTATTCCAGTTTTTAGCCATATTCTGGATAAAAATGACCGTTGTCGGACACAGAAACAGCACTGTATTTCTTTTCTTACAATGCAAGGTAGTATTTATCAAATAAAATATGTAGTAACAATAATGTTTTTTTAAATGTGTTTATATGTATAGGGCTATTAAAAACGATAGCTTATAGAATGCTTGTTGAAATTTCTAGTAATAGTATTTTTTATTTCAAGACATGCAGATAATGGTTGGTCTCCCTGCCATTTTTCTTTAGTAGCTGCCAAAAACTTGATGATTGTATGATTTATAACACTAACATATTCAATAGGGTTTAGGCCCACAGATCTGGTAGATTATGCGATCGTTGAAGCGTAGTGCCTCGTCTGAAGTGTACTTGCCACTATTAGAAAGATGAATATGTTATAAACCCTTCTCTTGAAGTTTACAGGGATTGTCGGACAGCCAAGGATTTATTGCCATTTACAAAAACCATCCAGGTGAGGAAAATTCGTCTGCGTGATTTTCTTTTTCGAGCCTAATAGTACGCCCTCAGATAATTGTATTCCTTAACGGAACGCTCTTATGATGATTACAGTCATATTATCTGGACTTATGGAGGCTCATTTTTCACTCAAAGCTTAAGGATTTTTTCAAGTGCTGAAAGCATTGTCGTTGATTTCTGTGCCTTATTTCGATGATATGGTGTTTCTCCGTCTTCTTCTCCTCTTCTCCTCGCGGATATTTTTACCGATGATCTAGTCTTCTTCAATCTACACTTAGATGGTGGGATCAGATATTGTCAAACTTAATTCCAAAATAATTACTCATCGAGCAATCGGTATAGTAAACTTAAGAATTTAAAACAATTTGATATAGAGATACGGTAAAATAAAAGTAAACGGAACGTAAATTACATCTGTTCACCCCTCAGACACCTCAACTATTCGAAACTGGGAATAACGAATATTATTTCCAAAAATTCTTAATTTACTACTATGTATAATAAGGATACAGGATAGAAACTTGATCAAGTCATACTTTTTTATTTAACAATCCTCGTACAGTTTATTATATGTATAAATATTTTGGACGGTAAACATGACAGAATATCAGAATTCATAAGGTAATGTCTCTACTTTTGAAATGTATGATATTTGAGGACGACATGTGTATATTTTTTGTCCGTGCATCTTACTGTTAGAGAAATTTATCTTTTCTAAAATCGAGTGTAATTTTAGTATTTTGTATCCAATCATCTTTTTGCCGAAAAACCCTAAACCTTGTTATCCAACTTTCGAACCTCGGGGGGTTTTTCTAACGAAGCAACTCGAATGCAATTATTTTAATCAAGTTTTCATTCACAAGTCGTACAACTGCTAGATGCTATGAATTTTAAAGATCAAATTATTCAGTCGAAACGTAGTAACGTTTGCGGTAATGAGAGGTTTAACAGGTTTTTCGGTAATTTCCATCCATCAGCTAAGGCCCTTTGCAAATGGAAATTATCATATTTTCACTTATGACCTTTAAGAATTCTCCGCTACCAAAATAATTAGATAAACGAGCCTAAGTTTTTTAAAAACTCTTTTAGGGTAATCATCGTGATTACGAGGGTTGGTTTACTAAGTTTTTGGTTTCGGAAATGCTCGAGCTTAAGTATCATTGTTTCCATAATGCTCGGATTATGATTTTTGCGACAAGACGTTGAACAAATCTTTTAAACTTAAGGTAACAGAGACATCTTGTACAAAATAGTACTCGGTTGAAATTAAAAATTTTGCAGCAGCTCACATATGTGCATCATTCCTCTTCCAGCGTTATTATCAGGGCAACTCAAGTGAAAAATGTGAAAATTCTGAAAATGGCAATACCGTCAATTCTGATAGAATTAGGCCCTTTGGAATCCATAGTTTCAAAATTTTTCCTTCGAGCGCTTCGTGGCAATTAAAAAAATTTAATTACGGACAAAATTGAATTTAGGGTGGCCCATAAAATGGGATTACTTTGGAAAGGAGAAAAAAAAGACTCTTTCGCGTCACATGGCTAATTATAAAATTTAATGAAGCTACAAAACGAATCTTAATTAACGGCTCGTAAATATTGGAGTATCATAGTTTTTGGATGGAAATTAAAAGTTCATTAGAGAGCCCTGTCGCTTAACGGTGCTGAAACCATTAATCAATAAATCGTGTTTCAATCGAAAAATCTGTTATTTTCGAATGTCTAACATTTTTTTTTGATAAAGTGACGTTTTTGAGATTCGTGTGTTAATTACACCAAAACGTAACATAAACTGGGTCCGAAAAGAAAAAGAAATTCGGAAAAAGTCGGAGGGACTATTCAGCACTTTTCCCCAGTTATCCGTCGACATTAATTTCCCACGCCAATTTTCCCTAAAAATATACGATTATTTGCATACCCTCCGAAGTATTTATGGGCGCAATTCGGCGGCGCAATTACAAAAATAAGAAATTACTCTCTCACACTCTTTCCATGACTCTCTTCTTGGCCCTATAAAACTTCACAAATGAGGAAAAATAAAACTGACTTTTCCTTATTGCTTCTCGTTCTCTCGAATCTCAGAAAATTTATTTGTTTGAGCCACTCTGTTTCCTTTACGTCTCACTTTAAATTTATTTATTTTACAGCTTGTTATACCTATAAATTTTTCTGGATATTTAAGTAAAATGCAAGGTCTACCAAAGTAAATTTTCAAGTCTTTTCAAATGAAAAAATCTTTTGAACCACTACCATCACCACTAAGGAGGAAGGCTAATTTGCAAAATTGTAATAAATAGAATGTAAATTTTGAAAGAATTACTTTTACCATAGGCCATTGTCATGACGAAACTGATTTTAATTGTTAATAACATAACTAGCAACAACCCAATCAAATACCTCATAATATCCTACTAGTAATCTACCTGTATGTCTCTAATTCCTCCATGACTTTTCCAGATATGATTAAGATATAATCTTACATCACCCTGTAAAACGTCCATTGACATCTAAGAGTTAAATTAATCTATTTCTCTCCGAGAATGCAATAAGCCCGTTATCAAGGGCCATTGTTTAATAATGGCCAAAGTTTTGACTGTTATTACTTTTTAATAGATTCTCAAATAAGTAGGAAGAGCCTTTGCGGTGGAAGTGAAAATATATGCGCTCCAACAAGGATTTCATTATTGGTGGTTATTAAAATTTATTTACAAAGTTGTAAAGAAGGACATACGAAATCATATCGTCGAATCCAGTCAAAAAGCAGGTCGTCTCCTTGTGCAAAAACTAAGAAAAATCTTATTTTCTTCAACCACAAAGGTCCGCAATCTTGTATCCGTTTAAAGGTCTCTTTTAACTCAATCAGGGTCCTCAACGTGACCGAATTTCTACTAGATGTAACACAAAGAACGGAGCTTTTGGGTCAGTATTCCCCAAGAAAATTTCAATATGCAGCCGCGCATACAAGAAAGAAATCAGACCTTGGGGACTACTCGACAGAAATTTTGTAGTTTTATTGTCATTGCAAAGAAACTTCTCCGGGAGAATAAAGAAAATATTCCACGTTCCATAGTGATGAAAACACATAAGTTACGTCACAAAATAGTGCAATGGAAATGACATATTTTCGGTACAAGTTTCTTAACAATTTTGATCGAAATGATGAAATAACATGGATTATTGTTATCATTTTCAGGTTTTGGGTTAACCAGTCTAACTGAGAGATCTAAGTCCTATTGATCGAGCCATTTTATTAGCTTTTATTCGATCCAAAACACTATTTGAAAAGCTAAGACTTAAATTACACTTAGCGTAATCTGTTAATAATTAAAGAGCGAAAATTTGCTTCAATTGACACTTTTTAAGAGATTTTTCATTGAAACATTTTCTCGAATAAATCTCGAAGAGGAAATTTTTAAATGAACGGCGCCAATTCGCTCCTTATTAAGCCATAAATTCCTTTAACGGAATATCCTCTAACTGCTATCCGATATAGTGTACATTAGGAGCAGACATAAATATTTCAAGAGCATAAATTATCGGGCACACCATAATTTCGCGCTCCAATTCTTACATGAATTAGGTGACGTTCAACACGCGATAAATTAAAATTTTTATCGTTAAACTTGGATGAGAACGGCCATGGATAATGGAAAATATAAAGTTGTGCGGTTCCCTCAAGCAAAAATTATAGTTTCGGAAAAGTTTGGAGAGGAAACATCATTATTTAATTAACTTTAATTAACATCATTTTGAACACATTTAACTCTGAATTGCAGCTGCAGACACAAGGTCTGTTCAAATTTAATTCAGAATCCTATTCATTTTTTATTTAGATTTGACAGGAACGTCCGAACAAGCTGTTGCAACGAATCATATCAAACGTCTACTGGAATTATTGTAAGACTCCATTGAGAATTTGTGGAAAATATATTATTAGAAACCCAAGTTTCTAAGTGTGTACCAAGTGTAGGAGTAATTTAGCACATTATAGTTGACCTGGAACATCCATTATTGATGTTCAAGGTGTTGATGTTAAAAGGCTAATTTCAGTGCGTGAGTTGTCGAGATTACTAGAAATCAGCGCAGAAGGATTTGAAGTTTAAAATAGTTTTCTTAGAAAAAAACAGGAAAGAATTCAAGTTGCAATTAAGTTTCTAAGGCACTTTAAACAGGAAACAATTCCTAAGCGAGTAACTAATTTATTTGTAATACAACATGCATTCGTCACTTTGTTCTAGAAAGCTAACGATTAAATTTAGAATAGATATCGAAGTATTCTCAGTGCAAAAATTCCTTCACATTTTTATTGACTTTTTGACGAAGAGTCGCAATATTACTATTGCCTATTACGGTCAACTACTATCTGAAAAATGAAAGTAATAAAAAGACGTATACTGCCTATCAAAAGTGTCATTCTTGTCCATGAGAAAACTCGTTAACTGATTAAAAACAAGTATGACCAAATTTCCTCAGGAAATTCTTCCCTCTACAGTCTCAATTTACCTACAAACTGATTTTCGTATTTGTTGCTTGAATTTTTGTTTGTTGTTATTTGTTTGAACTTCTGAGAGAAGTTTTCGCAGACATCGAATTTGTAGATGTTGAAGCTATACACAATTTTGTATACAACTGGTTAAAGCAATTGCCAAAAATACAATCATTAAGTTTCTACGAATGTAGAAGTGTAAAGATCCACACCTAACGAACGAACACGTAGGAACCAATGTCATTAGGTGTGGCCATTCTAACAAGTACAAACAAACAGAGGCAAACAACTCGTCGTTCGTTAGATGTAGACGCATCATAATTTGTATATAGGTCCAACGAAAGAGTATAGAAGAGTAGTAACATGAAATTTACTATTTTTGTTCTCTACCATACATATTATTTATTATTTATTTTTTATATTTAAATTAACAAAAATTATCATGAATTTTTTATTAAAACATTATGTTTAAAGCTTTTATATGAAATTTATATCCCATTAGTTCAAAGCTTATTCACTAAAAAATTAATGGAAGTCAATGCCATTTAAAATAAAACTAAAAATAAGAAATACTGGGTATGAAATGTAATATATTTTTGAAACATTGAATAACTGGAAAATGTAGTACCGAATGTCAAAAGAAAACAAACCATGAGTATTTTGTAGAAGTACACATATTCCAAAACGAAGACGACGAAGAACGGTTACATGTAATTTCACCATGTAACTAAAGTTGGACCTTAATTGGGTTGAACTTCATTCGCTTCGATTCTTTATAAATGTCTACTCATTGAATGTCTCTTTATACTACTTTCATTTATTTGTTTTTCTAATATCCAGAGTGCATCAGGAACATTGTAAAAAAATATATATAACGTTTTTAACAAAAATTTCCTTTAAAATTAGGACAAAAGTCCCACAGTTTGGTCAATCTATAGATTCGTTGCTGGGAAAATTTTTGCGGTTGCTTGTATACTTCTCAATCTTCATGTGTGTATATACATTTTTTGTATAGAAAATCACATATTACAAATCAATAAAATTTGTTTCAATGAAAAGCCTCTCTACGAATAAGATGTTCAATGGTAAAGGATTGTACTGATTGATACACGAAACTAAATAAAAGTTTTTCCATGCTTTTCAATAGCGAGGCAATTACAGATTTATGGATGACACTAATATGTTTATAATTTATGGCAAGGGAGGCGTTTTAAACGTGAAATAGATATGGTCATATTTCATTAATGCCACCTCTTCGATTGAGCATAAAATATTTAATGGCACGATTATGAATTTATCGATTGCAAAAACAATCAATTTAGGCCAAATTGAATTTGAACCTTCAATTTTAATGCTAATTTTAGTACATATTTCATTCATAGAGGTTTCCAGATGGTAAGTTTTTATTTACCTTATATAGGAAAAACTATCTTTGTTAGTCTAAAACCAGAAATTTTTTTAGTATGCCTTCTGTCAAGTTGTCTATGTTATTTGGTTGATTGACATGGATCGCTCTTTTTGAAGTGCTCTCCATGGAAATAATCTAATGGAATTAGGCCACAAAATCGAGCACATGTTATCCCATCATAGTTTCATGTCCACACGTCTATCTTTTAGAAAACTGCCTGTAGAAAATCATTAATATTATGTGAATCAAATTTTGAAGTTTAGACAGTAACTCCATTGAGTCTTGTAAATAGTCGTTTTTCAGAAAATTAAAACAAACAATTTCTAATCAAGTTTCGAGTCGGAATCCTAAGTGTCGTAGCTTCAGGTAATTGCCTTTGGGTTATTTGAAAATTAAGTTTCAAATGATGTTGCTTATTTACGGAACGAACGAACCGATTTCGAAACCGAAATCCGTGACAGTTTTCGATTAATTTAAAGGGAAAAGTTGTTAAAGGCGTTGTTCTAGACTCAAAAGGAAATGTTAATATTGACTGAAGCTTACGGTATCCTCTGTACCAAATCCTTGTAGTTTAGTTTCTTTAATAAAATAGAGTTTTCGGTTTGTAAGATTTGATCATGTATTTTTCTAATTATCTGTGTTTATAACAGTTAGAACTTTGAAAAAATGTCTTTACATTGAAAATTTCTACTTAACAATAGTCTAACTAAACTCTCACTAAACTCTCACAGGAGTATTTATTAGTGGTCCATTGTTTATTATTCACATTCATGAAGGTAATGAGTTTTCTAATCTATAATAAAATAAGTTTGGCAAAATCTGGTTCTACATTGTTGAAACTGGTATTGAAAGTGAGCTATCGACCCCTTTGAATCCATCATAAATTTCAACAACTCACTACACTGTCGGAATTATCCATAATAACACCATTTTGAAATAAGACAGATGGTATTACATTAGTTATTCGGGTTTCCTCCAATATAACAACGGTCTATTCTCTGAACATTGTCATCGATTTACTACGGAAATATACAATCCATTGTTAAGATGTTACAATAAGGGAAAGGTAAATGTCTAGTGATTATCTTGTTTATTTGTCATCAAATCATTTCAGGAGAAAATATTAATTTATCTGGCAGATGAAGAGACATTCCACAATTAGATCGACTTTGCGTAAAACCCAATTATCTGGGGAAAAAAGATAAATGCACTATGGATACGCTACAGAATGGGAGAAAGAGAATTAATTGAGAAATACATTGACGTTTCTATAGTTTCATTAGAAAGAGAAATAATAAAAAAACAACTATTCTTTGAAAGCTGGTTTAACCGGGAACTTTTCTAGAAAAATCGTCATTATGAGAGAGATAATTAAGGATAAAACAACATCATCCCGGCTGACTGCCGAGCTGAAATAGGGATCCTTTTGAACTCGGCATACTTTCCTCTCCAACTTCAAGTGTAACAAATTAATTTCGAATTTCTTTGTTTGACGAGAAAAATAAATTTTACTTGTGTCGTTCATTTTCACACTTGAAATTCGTGGCGTTCTCAAACAAAATTTAAATTGAGAAGTTACAAACTTCAACACAAATCGTTTCTTAATCATTGGAATCGGTTGATCAAGAATAATGGTTCTAAAGTCCCAGAAGAAATATAAAAAAGCAGGATAACATCCTTTTATAAACTGGCAACAATACAGTAACAAGGGCTACTTACAACCTGATTCAAGCAGAATTAATTACACAAGAGCACATTCAGATATGAATTTGGCTATCAAATATAAGTAAAATCCAGTATCCGAAATTCAAAATCCAGTGTCTAACCCGAGAACCCTATTTCTCTAACTAAAATTGGCCTAATTTATTTTAATTATTTGTCAACCATTATATAAGATAAATCCTAAACATTTGTTGTAACAATAATAGATTTTAGTAAAAAGAACATGTCTTTCATACAAAATTACTACTTAAAGACCAATTTTACTCATGATACAGTTATAAAGTGTATTTCAATGAATAGCACACGTATTATGCAGTTAACAATTCAGAGAAACAGTACTCGACCACTTCTAAAAACGATGTCCGTGGAGGTGAAACCCTTGAAACATGCTTGGAATACAGTTTCCAAAGCAATACAGAATATTTGTCATGACCATTTTCATACATTATCTTCCTCAATTGACTTTTCGCCTTGCCACAAATGAAAATACACTCTATTCTATGTGAATTTCCACTCTAGATAATATGTGTGTAAAACAATAAGAGATTAATTTTTTTCGCTTTAGCCTGGTGTCACATGGCTCTCGACCATTGCTAAGTATTAAGGATTTTAGGGGACACTAAATTCAGTTTAAAAAGCTCAATGCAGATAAGGCTTTATAAATAGTCTCGTTAAGTTAATTCTCTGTCGTCTCTATCTGCAAAAGGGAATATTTACGTGAAAATTTTACCGGGAGGTAAGGACAAAAAGACTTTTGTACTTTTTTAAAATCCAATTAGTACTTCTTTTCAAAGAATTTTCAGTTAATTGTACTATACTATATTTTTTATAGTAATGGATACATTTGCAATTCAAAGATTTGTTTTTTTAGGCATATCAAAAATTCTATACATATACAGGGTGGGCCACTAGAAACATCTCGGAATTTCCTGACTCAACCAAAAAAATTTTTAACTGTATAACTTATGAGATGTATACAAATGAACTAGGGCTACATTTTAAAATTATTTTTGAAGTACACAGAGTCTCAAATACATCTAACTGATCAAAGTTATATATTTTTAAATGGCACCTCCTGTATATTATGCCATTTTTGAATGCAGCAATAAAATAAAATTAAGTTTGATTAAGGTTTGTGGTATCTAACTCTAGCGGTTTTTGAAATAACTCATGTTGTGTCAAAATACAAAAAATATTCGCTATTCAATCTTTCATCCTATATTTAAGTTATTAAAAAAAAATTAAGGAGGACGCCAACAATGAATTAAGTTTCATATTCCAATTTTACATAAGTAACTGAAACATACAAGATGTTTTTAAACTAGTACCGAATTTTCACAATATTCAACCTTTAATAATTTGTTTAATTTAAATAGGACACCCTGTATTTTGCATTACTGTTAGATACATAATTTAATTGTTTCCCAAGCATCAATAAGGTTCGGAATATATCCAGCTCTGCTCATTTTCACGAAAAACACATATTTTTATTGAAATTAATTATGAACTTCAATATTATGCAATATAAAATTCCAAGGTAAAAAAATGTATACAGTGAGGACAAAAAGTCTGGAATAATTTGATTTAAAATTCAGGGGTTTGTTTTTTGAAAAAACGCCGGACCCATCGATTTTTATTTTTGGATGCGGTTTTCCTGATGGTAAATCCATATATACAGGGTAACCAAAAACCCAGTTACGACCACTAACTTTATTTTTTCAAATGGAAACCTGTATATTTTATTTAATTTTGAATTCGCTTTCTAATTCTAAATATGTTTCATGTATTATGTTCTATACCTAAACTCAACAATTACCCAAATATTTACGATTGAAATTATATGTATATGAATATCCTTAGTTTACGTTTGACATATAGCTATCAATACATATAGATATCGACACAAAAAACTAAAAAATAAAATGTCATTGAAAATGTTACTTACGATGTTTTTCCGTGAAGGTATCGATATAATTATATATAATTTCAATCGCAAATATTTCCCATTTTTTTAAAAAACAAACTCCTGAATTTTAAATCAAATTATTCCAGACTTTTTGTCCTCACTGTATACCTTCTTATTATTGGTTTTAATTGACATAAAGCATTAAAAAGTATACAGGATGATTCACGTAACTGATTCAATAGAAACTTTTGGACTTACAATTATTATTAATTTCTTATTTTAGAGCTACGATAAGATGGATTGTCTTTGCCTGGATTCCATTCCATCAGGGCATCTTGGGTAATGAAAAAGCAGATACAGTAACTAAATCAACAGCCAACAACGAGTTCCTCCGACACTCTCCCTTATTCCTTTCCTCGATTATAAAAAAAAGTCATAAAATTTATCAAATCCACCTGGAACTCGACCTGGATATCAACCAATCCCACTAAGCTTCATTTAATCAGGAGAAGTGTGTTGGGGGATCCACCGAATATCCCTGTCCGGAGAAAACAATGTTTATTGACTAGACTGAGAATTGGGCACGCTCAGTTCTCCCATGGTCATCTTATGGATCATTCAGAGATACGAAGGTGTCCGAAATGTAATGAGTTAGGAACAGTTAAACACGTTTTTTCCGATTGTAATGAAATGAGAAACATCAGAGAGCGTTTGGGGATGCCAGATAAGTTGGAGGCTTTGCTTAAGAATGAAGTATACCTAGATACCATAGTGGAGTTTACATTTCAGTTAGGCATCGTTTGTTAAAGTTTTATACTATCCGTCTTTGTTCTTTTTGATTTGGATCTAGACAGTAATATTGTATTATGGTGTAAACTTTTATTATACAAGTTTTGTCGCTAAGGACCTTAGCCGTTGATGCGACATTAAATAAATAAAAAAAAAGACGGATACGATCTATTCATTTAAAATATTTTGAATCTTATACTACTTCGGGTTATACCTAAAGTCAATATCGACTATCTTATTTAAAATATAACACCCTATATATTTTTGAATTGTAGATATTAGGCTGTCTAAATGCTTATTTAATTTCCCGAAACCGAAACCTTTTTTTTTAGAAAATACACTATCAACACACTAAAAATTATGTCTTTTCTTAATGTTAACAAATGTATACTATACAAGTTTCTATGTAAATATTAAGTTTTTTAAATGTTTGTTGAGTTTCCTTACACCTAAATCTAGATGGTTTTGAGAGATTTTGACTTAAAAGAAAAATCTTTCTAAAACACGATTTCTGGAAAATATCAAATACAAGTATAGTTAATCGACACATTTTCAATACTGATTTAAACGATATTTGTTGATATTCCTATATAAAACGACATTCCACTAGGTACTTAAAAGTACTGATAAGTAGGTACTAATTATTTGTTATAAAATCTCCTTGTATCAAGTGCTTTTTTGGGAAAAACCTTTCTTTATTGAGTGCTTAGCGATTACGATTTGCCAATATAAAAGGAAGTTTTAAATTGAAAATCTCTAGTAAATGTGAAACTTCGGGCAAGCCACTATGTTTCGTTTAACTTTCTTAGCTCTGGCAGCTCTTTTCGTAGTAGCTGCATCTACTTCACATGGAAATACAACAGGTACCATTCAAGCCAAGAAATACTATGTTGTAAATGAAGATGTAACCACTCTTATAATTTTATTTAAGTAACCATTTCAAGTTTAAATCTTTAGAGATCTTTTGTGGGTGCCATGCTAGGATGTAGACAGGCTGGCCTCAGATTGGCTAGCATTACGAATGCAACTGAACAATTGCTTTTGCAAGTCGCTATTGATAATAATAATTTAATCAACCTAAGTATGAAAATGTCAAAAATTTAAATTCGATTGTAATGAGCTTTATTTTTTCAGGCGGCTATTGGATTGGAGGTGCTTTAGAGGCCTACGAGACATACACTTATTACTGGATTGAGACTGGAGCAGAGTTTATTTACAAAAATTGGGGTTATTCACAACCGCAACACGATAGACGTTTATTACGTAGCGGGCTGTGCGTTCGCGCAGGCAACAGTTATTTAGTGGAGGAGCCATATCAATGGGAGAGTATCAATTGCAATTCTAAGCTGTATTATATCTGTGAAGAGTCCTAAAATTGAGATATTTCAAAGTAATAACAAAAAATAAACATTATTCATTATCATATTTTTGTTGTTATTAAAGCTATGGGTTGGAGGTGAATAATGATTACCACAAAATATTAATTGAAATAGTTGTTGGTACATACAAATCAGTTCAGATTCATTAATGAGTTTTTCACAATTTCCTGGATTTTTTGAGAATCTTGCTTAAATTAATTTCTGTGGGTTTAGGCGTTGTGGTCTAAGATCGTCTACATCTGAGTGAACATTTACATGTTTTGTAGATGCAATTTTTTAAAGCCTTGACCAGTTTAAAATTCAAATGAAAAGTTTCAATGACAAATTTTAAGGATGTCACATATGTAGGTATGGTTTTGTTTCATTTGGTTGTCAACATTTTCTGTAAACCTTAAGTAAACAGTTTATATGAGAGTGAATCAAATCATTGCCCTACCTATCAACTGTCGACGTTTGGATACAACAATTTTAGATTTTAACTGCGGTTTTTGTGATGATAAATTTATGTATACAAGGTAGCTCAAAAATAGGTTACGACAATTAACTTCATTTTTTCAAATAGAAGAAATCTATTTTTTGTTTTATTTTTGAATTCTGCAAATGTTCGGGGTCTTAGCTATTGATATGTACGATCTTAGTTATTAATATTAATATGATCAATCGTAAATTTCTCGGTAATGGTCGAGTTCAGGTACAAGATATCGTATATAAAACATACCGAGAATTAGAAGCACAATTTAAAAACAAAATAAAAAATAGAAGAAAAAATAAAAATAAATTGGAAAAACAGTTGATTGTCGTGACCTGTTTTTGGGTTACCTTGTATACTATATAAATTTATCATCATAAAAACCACAGTCAAAAACTAAAATTGTCATATCTAAGCGTTTCCTTTTTAAGTTACTAATTGAAAAAAATTAAATTTATTCCGGACATTTGCGTAACCCTGTATATCATAAATAGTTAAAAATATAACTCAATAATTCAAAATATAGTATTAACTAAAGAAATGATACAATTATCCAAAATTAAACTTGTTTTGTTACAAAAAAATTAAAAAACGGTTTTTCTTATCTGGTGTAAAATTGTTTTAACCCTCGAGAACACGTGTGAATACAAGTTACACCAATACACGTTTTTTTTTGAGTTAAAGATTATACTCGGTGACAACAAAATACAATGATACGTAACTATATCTAAATTGAAACAAAAATATTTTTATTTTGATTGTTAATAATTTTTTTTATACGAGCCCTAACACAAAAATGTTCGGACAGTAAAAAAAAAATTCTGTTATCCGTAATTTTCGACT
>JABRWK010000046.1:163659-175870 GCA_013372445.1 Hypothenemus hampei
TCGAAAATTACGGATAACAGAATTTTTTTTTACTGTCCGAACATTTTTGTGTTAGGGCTCGTACATATATGGCATGCGTACAATAAGCGCAAGACATTCCTAGACGGAAATTATGATTCTTGCACTTCTAATGGCGTAACACAAAAAATTAGTAACACCCCGGTCAATTTGACCATGACGGGTGTCCTCAGGGGTTAAATCGACTTTCAAAATTCGATAAGTAAAGTAACGAAATGTAAGTGTGAACTGTTTCATTGTTAATATGCAGAGTCGAAAACATAACATAATAATAACGTTTTTTTCTGGAATGTATGAACAAGAAGAATTTCGTGAATAATTTAAAGATCAGATCAAAATATATTCCAGAAAGTTGGCCCTCAATTTGAGCCATACTTGCTAATTTTTAGAAATGGTAATCAATCCAAGTAAAATGAAGTGTAGAAAAACAATTTGATTCATAGAAAAATTCTTTTTCCTGCACGTTAGAGCTCCATCTTTTTCCCGATAAATGAATTGGTATAAAATTGACCATCGAATAGCCTGCTGTGTAACAAGAGTTAAAGTCTCTCGATTTTTATCAGGCCGTCAGTGGTATTTGTTACCTGTTACAGTGCATTGATCTTTCAAGTAGGCTATCTTTATTAATCCTGTGTTTTGAAAAAAAAATCGATAAAACTATCTTTGTATGTACTTGACGTGAGGACGCCTCTCTGAATCCATTCAAACTTTTCGTGGTGAATGAATGAATGCGTCATATAATGAAATGTCAGTTTCATCATTCATAATTACAATTGTTGAGATGATCTTTTGGCCACTATTCTCAAAAAATGGTCAAGTTCGTTTGCTGATTCGAAGACGCTGTGCTTTTTGAAATCGGATTAGTTTGTCATGCAGCTGGGAACAATTTTTGTATTATTAAGCTAGAAATGCAATATGGTGTTCAATGTAGAGGTACTAATATTTAGATAAGGTTTTCTGAATCTCATGCAAATGTATATTTGTTTGTGTGTAATTATTTCTGTATCGACTCTAGAACACGGACTATGTTTTCAGGGGATACTATACATATTTTGTCCTTGATATGTGGGTTTTGCTTTTATACGAATTGAAACTATTTACGTATACGGTGATCCTTGAAGGTTTCTTTTCATCAAAACTCAGATCAAGCCAATTCACACTTTAATTTTTCCTTAGTCTTGTATCTAAAAATAGATAGATTGACTCTAATAATACTTTTTTTTACACAATTAATCTGTGAACTTTTTTGGTTATTTTATTTTTTAATAATTATATGTACTATATTATTTGTATAGTAATAGTATACTTCACAGAGCAACTGTAAAACAACTTTCACATAGGTAATAGAGGAATTTGTTGCAAATGGGATTGTTCAAACTACAAAGAAATTTCCTAGTTGAATACAAGAATCTCCATCTGCTTCATAAAAACTAGACATTGATTAGTTCGTTAATTTATGTAGACCATCTTCAGACCACTGTCAGTCCAATGCCAACTATCAGCATTCGCCACTTCAGCTACACCTACATTTTAGTAACTCTCTAAGGTACATTTTTATTTTTAACCACAAATTTAATCGTGGAATTGATTGTTCATGTGTATTTTTCACGCTGATCAAATGCACACTTATAATTTAGTAGTAGTCCTATTAATACGAAAAAAAACTAAACTTTCAAAATTCAATTATACAAATTACATTGGGTGCTGACGTGAAACTTATTTGATCGTTTCCACATAGATAGTTTTACCTTCAGGAATATTTTGATAAGTTTTGAAAATTTATTGTAATACAAGTATTATACTTGTATTACAATAAATTATAGTTATTAGTATTACCTATAATAGGTAATCGACATATTTTTAATACTGATCCTAATGATATTTGTTGATATTTGTATATAAAACAACCTTTCAATGGGTACTTAATAGTACCGATAAGTAGGTATTTATTATAAAATCTCCCTCTTTGTATCAAGTGCTTTTTTGGGAAAAACCTTTCTTTATTGAGTGCTTAGCGATTACGATTTGCCAATATAAAAGGACGTTTTAAATTGAAAATCTCTAGTAAATGTGAAACTTCGGGCAAGCCACTATGTTTCGTTTAACTTTTTTAGCTCTGGCAGCACTTTTCCTAGTAGTTGAGGCTAGCCCGCATCGAAATGCAACAGGTACCATTCAAGTCAAGTATTACTCAATTCTAAATGAAGATGTAATCAGTCTTATAATTTTATTTAAGTAACCATTTCAAGTTTAAATCTTTAGAGATCTTTTGTGGGTGCCATACTGGCATGTGAAAAAGCTGGCATGCAAATCGCCAGTGTTAATAGTGAAGAGGAACAATTGCTTTTGCAAAGTGCTATTGACAGTGCAAGTGTCAAAAGCCCATGTATGAAAATGTGAAAAATTTGAATTTGATTATAATGAGAATTTTTTTTTAGTCGGTTATTGGATTGGAGCTGCTGCAGAGGACGACTCAGACACAGACGTTTTTTACTGGATTAATTCTGGATTGAAGATGCTAACATACAAGAATTGGGGTACTTCACAACCTAATTTCATAAACTACTCACATGATGGAATTTGCGTTCGCGTAGGCAATTATTTTAAAGTGGATGAGCCGTATCAATGGGAGAATTTCGATTGTACTGCTGAGCTCTTCTATATTTGTGAAGCACAATCCTAAAATTGGACTATTTGAAAGCAATAGCTGAAAATAAACGTATTACTAATTGCCATATTTTTTATTATTGATGTTATCGATTGAACCTCCTCTGGAATCAAGTGCTGTGGTCTACAACATGTACATATCATTAGAGTGTTTCATTAAAGAGAAGGATTTTTTTTCTTTTCTCCTGTTCGAAAATCTCGTAGATTGTGCAAAAATAGAAATACGACAAAAAATATTTTTCAAAATTTTAATTTTAAAAGGTCGCTCATTAAATTTGAAATTTTACCATTTAAATAACATGGGAACATCAATTCTTGTTTTTTTTTAATTCCTACTCAGGTGTCATTTTGGCATAATCTCTTGTAATTAACCTTAATTTGTAGATATTAACGTCCTCTTTAAAGGTACTTCTAGATCTAAATTTGTCACTTAAACCATTCGATAGCTCTGTCACTGGAAAATCATTTCATTACAGAAAAATGATATTTTAACGCGTTATCTCAGTAATTATAGCTTTTATAACAATACAGGATGCTGAAAATTTCGATGCTCACCATTAGTAACTTTGTTATTAGTGGGTATACAAAGTCGGTTTAATTAGCAAACTAGTAGCATTTTTTCTGCTGATTACAATGATGAAAACAGAAAAACAATTGAATGTGTCATTTAGGAAAGATTGAAGAAAATGTATTTTTTTTAATAAAATACCCTGTACACTTTTGGCTGTAACGTTTGCAAATCACTAACGGAACAATAAAAGTCACATGCAATATTGGCCTAAAATTGAAAATAACCGAAATATTTTCATTTTAAACTAGTTAGCAAACGTTACAGTCAAAGATATATACAGGGGGGTTCATTTAAAAAATTGCATTTTCTTAATTTTTCCTTAAATGACACATTTAATTGTTTTTCTGTTTTCATCATCGTAATCAGCAGAAAAAATGCTACTAGTTTGCTAATTTAACCGACTTTATATATCCATTAATAACAAAGTTACCAATAGTGAGCATCGAAATTTTCATTACCTGTATACATATTATCACGTTATATGTGAACGGTCCCTTTGAATGTGACTTGCCGGGACCTTTGTAACTAAATCAAACTAAAGGGGTGAGACAAGCTCAATATTATTTATTTAAAACAACCCAATAAAATAATAATCATAAACTACCTTAAGTTAAAGAACATATAAGACATGACTATAATCATCTGTTAATAACAATGTGCTGCTCCAGTAGGACTTCCAATACAGTCTTATAACAAGTGGTACCGTATACCATTACCTATCCTATGGTCAAACTTGAGCAAAATAAAATTATACAACCTCCCGACAAAAAGTGCAGGTTACAATAAATGAACTAATTATAAAATAGTAATAGTACAATTTCGTTATTTACCTTAAGAAACGCTCTTAATGGTTGCACTTGCACAAACGCAGGAAAGATCTCTGCTAAGTTAAGGGACTGTGTTAGTACCTTAAATGCATCGTAAGTTAATTTTATATTTGATTCGATTGGGAGATCTCCTAGATTCGAATTGAATTCTTTTTCGTTCCTTGGTCCTGTCATTACCTCGGTACCCTCATATGACAAAACTCCTTAGTCAACAGTGTTATTAACTTTCTACGTGTGTTTTTGATTTTTCAGCGCTTCGCGTTGTTTTTTAGTTTTCCGGAATTTGTTTTGACAATGAAAGCAAAGTAAGAAAATACTGTTTGCTTTGCGAATACCGACGTCAATTACCTAGGTCATCCCTTATCGTAACAATATTAAATGACAATTTTATAGATAATTTAATTCTCTATAAAAATAGTTCTCATGACAAAAGTCGAACAGTTTGAAAGATATACTAATTAATATATTTTCCAGTAATTTTTGATAAAAAAAATAAGTAATGTTGATATCTTTTAAACATGTGCAGTTTTGCTTCATTTTATTGTAAAAGTTTTATAAAAATGTTAAATGAACGCATATTATGCTGAATCAAGTGACATGGCTTATGGTACGAATCGGTTCTGGAATGTGAGAGCACCGCGAAAGTTTCCCAGGAGGTTCCATAACCCATACCTCACAACAGCAATATCAAATACTCCTCAGATTCCACAGATTATCTGTCAGTTTTTACTGATTAGAGCCTTACAATTTTTAGTAAATACATACTATGTGCTATACTGCAATGGGAATATGAACAATCCATCTGGAATGAAACATGCGTAAAATCAATTTGATCCCGATATATATTTGAGGACCCCAGAAGTCAAGGGATCTAAATGACAAAATCATTGTTTTGAGAAAATTGAAGTCAAAGTTTCAATTCGTTTTTTAAGAGAGAAAATTAAAGTTTTACTATTTCGATCAAATCATATGAATAGTCATGACCTTAAAATGTTATTACCAATGATGATAAAAGTGAACCATCCAAGTGACTTTAGGTCCTTAGTGCTCCAAGCTTGAACTACAATCTTCCAAGTAGTTAAGGGGCAGTAAGCTTTGTAGCTGTATTTGGTAACAAAATCACTTGGTTTCTTCTACCATTCAAAAAATTAATATTTTTACATACCTACCATTCCCATATCTAACTCATTTAAAAAAAAATTTCACTTAGACCCCTTGACTTCTGGAGCCCTCATTTGTTCTTAATCGAATTTTCTAACAAAACAGGGCCTCATTTCAGAATGTCTTTGTGTTTATACATTTTTCCGAATAGATGAATTCACAAAAAATAGACAATCGGATAGATTATCCCATATATTTTTACATTTTTCCATTGTAGGTATTGTAAGCTGTGTAAATGCTTATTAAGTTTCCTTATACCTAAACCTAAGCGTCTTTAAGATACATATTTTGATTTAAAAGAAAAATCTTTCTAAAACACGATTTCTGGAAAACGTGGATTTCTCGGTTACTTTAAAGGCTACTCTCATGAAACTTTGTGGATATATTAAACAGATATAGCAGATTAGACCAATAGGAAGAGCTGTTATAAATATCATGCAGGGTGTTCAAAAATTAATCCCGAATATAAAGAATTTTGAAAACAAAAAAAGCGTTTATTTTAAATGGAACACACAGTATCATTTTACATATCATTATTCTAAATTTAATAGCGAAACATTTTCAAAGATTTCCCTTTTAAATCAAAATATATAAAAAACAGTCAAATTTATTTAAACAGCTTGGTGCCTACAATTTTAAAATGAAAAAATATATAGGGTGTTGTATTTCAAATAAGAAGGTTAACTTAGTTTTCCGGAACAACTGGAAGTAATTTAAACTTCAAAATATCTTAAATGAATAGATTGTATCCATAAAATTAAAAGTAATTGCAAGTTCGAAAGTTTTTAATAAAACAGTTAGATGATTTATCTTGTATAGGCAACCAGTGTAAAACTTTTAACAAAAAATATTAAAATATTAGCTTAGCAAAGCATAACAGAAAAGATGGTTGCATTCGATATTTTGTCAGTGATCCGTTTTATTCACTCTATCGAAATTTCCTAGTCGAATACAAGCAATCATGTATGTTTCATAAGCACTAAGCATAGATTGATTGGTTTCCTAGTATGACGGATTGTGTAGTCTATCTTCGAATCACTATCCCTCCAATACCAACTTTTAGCATATGAAACCTCAGCTGCACCTCCAATTCGTTAACCTTCTAAAGTACCTTTCATGTTTATCCTTATATTTAGTTAGACCTACACATGTTACGTATCCGTTGTTGAACTGTCAATCATCATTTTTAATATGTCTCTATCAGCTGCTTACTAACCACAAAGCAATTCGTCCTTGATTCTGGAAGTTTCTTTCAATTGTTTATTATTTATATTTTGGTATAATCTTCCCTAACAGAAATCTATCTCAGTTTGTGTACTGAATTAAATTACAATACAAAATAAGGATTGATTCATAAATGTTCTAATCACTCCACAAACTCGTTATGTGAACGACTAACAGCGACCTATGAAAATGTTCACTTCACTCTATTACGAGTGAACTGTCAAGTGTGAAATTGTTCGACACACTTTTACAGGATGCTTCAAAATATCTGTTAGAAAATGAAGGATGTGATTCATTAGCTCATTCTAAGAATAAAAGTTCCTATTAACATGGGTCCACAAATGCACCGTTTTCGAGATACAGGATATTTAAATTGGCGGCACTATTATCTCCGCCACCGGTCAATTTACGAAGGCTAGGACTTTTTCGTTTTATACCCATCAATATACTGAACTTAGACCCAAAATTCCTTTTAAATATCTCAAAAAATATTGAAATTAAAAATTAAAATCTGTAAAATTTTTTGGTTGTGTTGCTATTTTTTACGTTTTTCAGCATAAAATGTCATTTTTCTCTAAAACAGTTCGCATTAGAGCTTTTCACCAACAATATTATTTTTATGTATTTAGAAAACAATGGCGATTTAAAATATGCTTTCAAAATGTCACTTTTCCCTGTGCCATAAAAATGAGCAGTAAAATAACCCCATATAACTCCAAAATCTTTACCACTAGCATACGGAAAGAATATGAATTAGTACCACAAAAAGCCGATAATATTAATGATAATAGGTATACAAAAGCTGAATTCTGTATCTTAAACGGTTTCTGAGATGTTGTTAAAAGATTGTAAAAAAAAATTTTTTTCTTAACGACCTTAAAAACGGTGCGTTTGGGGACCATGATCACAAGAACTTTTTTGTAATAAGTCAAAGAATCACTCCCTTCAGGTTCTAACGTGTTTTTTAGACTCCCTATACCTATAGTGTGTCCCAGATAAGGATGAACAGCATGGGAATCTTGAAAACAATAATAGATACAATATTGGTTAAGTTAGGAAAAAGTTGCACAATTTAAAGCGCATTAATAATCTGTTTTCATGTTGAGTAAATTTCGAACAGTTTCGAGGATATCCGTAAAAACCGAATTTAGAGATTTTTGTTTTTGTGCAAATGAATCTTTTACGATTAATGTCAGAGGAATGAAAGTTTTACATAATAAGACACTTTTTTGAGAATTTCTTAGGAGTTACCAAATTTTTTCTTAAGTTTTTATTTTTAAAGATAAATTCTGAAACTTTTGATTTTCTTAAGAGGGCAAGATCAGATATTTATTATTGGTTTATGTAGCGGCTAGGATTATTAGTTTATTGGGATGTGTTTGGTGGATTGATCAAGCCAGTCACTGTTGAAGATCTCTTTATGTTTATTTCTGTACGTTTCAACTGTCTTTTAAGTCATATCAGGAGACTGTAAGTATAAGATATTTATATTTTTGAAATCAGCATAAAATTTCCTTTTCAGTCATGTACTACATTTGATATTTTTCTCAAAAACTCTATGAGCTAAAGGATATGTATAAGATGTATGAAGTTAGGTTATATACTTTTAAACTATCAAAATTCCTCATACAAAATACTATTTAACAAATATCGGCCTGCCGTACCATTTAACCCATAATTCGATGAGAGCGATTTTTCCTATTTTCCACTCAATATCAGATAATTACTTATAAATAAAGATATTGCGAGAGAAAAGTTTTAAAAAATCACACTTTTGTGATTTTGTCTTACCTTTATAAGGCAAGTCCCATTTTTGGAACATTGCCTAGAAATGAGTAATATTGACATACCTATATTGACTTTGTGGTGTCCAGCACCTTCTGGAGATAAACTCCTATAATACAGACATGGTTCAAACCACTGAATTACTTGTGATATAAATTTCTGTATTTCATTCTTTTTATATCGATCCAAAATCACGTCCCATAAATAGGACAATAGCTGTTAATGGGTTAATAAAAGTGTTTTCAAATGCTCTCATATTATACTATCAGATGTTAGTAGACTAGTATATTATACAGGGTGTTTCACGAAGAAATGCATAAACTTGAATATGTTACACTACAAGTGATTTTAAGCAAAAAAGCTCCTATGAACTTAGGTCCGGAAACGCGTCGTTTAGGATATACAGGGTATCAAAGTTGAAAATATAAATCACATTTTCTTTAATAACCTTCCAGTATTTTAAGCTAATATCACGAAATTTTGTAATTAGGGGTTTCTTGGGATGAAGAACTTAAATTTGTAGTCGATTTAAATGTATCTCCTAGAGGGCGCCATCATTGACCATTAAGATACACTTTAACTGTTGCAACTTTTTTGTGCCTCACTGTATGTCATTTTTGACTTGAAAAATCTGATTCCCCATCTTTTCTAGTTAAGAAAGGTATACTTTATTGAAATCGTTAGAAGCAACTCTTTCCAAGAAAAACGCATCTAAAGCTGATTTTACATGGAAATTATCATAGTAAATCGAAAGCAATTTTTAGGTCTAAAAATTTTTTTTTAAATTGCAGACTGTTTTCGCTCCAAACTAAGAGTTCTTAATCTTTATAGTTTTATTTCTTTGTTTTCGTGGATAAAAATTAAGATAATTCAGAAAAACTATTCTGGCTCTCCGAAAATTTGCATGCATCATCAGCTTTAGCTGCGTTTTTCTTGGAAAGAGTTGCTTCTAGCGATTTCAATAAAGTATACCTTTCTTAACTAGAAAAGATCGGGGAAACAGATTTTTCAAGCCAAAAATGACATACAGTGAGGCACAAAAAAGTTGCAACAGTTAAAGTGTATCTTAATGGTCACTGATGGCGCCCTCTAGGAGATACATCTAAATCGACTACAAATTTAAGTTCTTCATCCCAAGAAACCCCTAATTACAAAATTTCGTGATATTAGTTTAAAATATTGGAAGGTTATTAAAAAAAATGTGATTTATATTTTCAACTTTGATACCCTGTATATTCTAAACGACGCGTTTCCGGACCTAAGGGCATAGGAACTTTTTTGCTTAAAATCACTTGTAGTGTAACATATTCAAGTTTATGCACTTCTTCGTGAAACACCCTGTATTATAGAAGTCCATGAGTTGTTCTGCCTAGATTGTTCTAAAATGTCTTCGAATCATAAACAAATTTGATAACTTCCGGTCTTTGAATCAGTACACTTCCCGCCTTTTTCTTTTTTACACACATTGATGTTTTTCGAATGCAAACAGTTCAAATATAAACCAAAATGAGGTTGTAACTTTTTATGGAACTGCAATGAGGGCTTTTTAATATTGCACTTGAAATCTTTGTCAAATATTATTTGCTTTGGCATCTTCGTTTACAAAAAATCGCCTGACCCTGGGAAGAAAACTCAAGTGAATACTTGAAGGTTAACCGTACGATGTTTTCCAAGAGACCTTGCGCAGGGTATATAAATGCGAGCCATCAAGACAGTACACTTTTTGTACTTTACGCTACTTTATACTAAGATAAGTCAAATATAACTTTTTCTTTTCATTTTGATTCGCGTTCAAATATTAAAGCACCTTGTCCTGTATTAAAATAAGTTAAAAGTAAAGATTATTTATTCTTTCTTTTCGCACTTCTGGTATTAACACGAATCATAAATTACAGACAGAATCCAATTACTAAAACCTCTTTTCCAGTCCAGTCAATTTCGAAATTTTATTTGAAATATAGTAGAATATGTAACTACAATTTCACTTTTTCTTTTTATTGCTACTAATATAAATCACAAATTACAGGTAGAATAAATCAGCCCCTGAAACGACTTGTCCAGGCCAGTACAATTCCGTGATTTGTCCTGTTTTATACTTAATCACAACAACAGGTAATCACAAATTTGCTCTCTTCTTTCTGATATTACCTAATGCGAATCGTTTCATTTTCATGATATTCCCAATGGGTATACGCATCACCTAGACATCCGAGAGTGGAAAAATATGATGACAGGAGACGAAAGTGTTACCACGGCTACCGGTTTCTTGTTTTGTCCAAGCTTCGGAATAGTTGGAAACAACAGTGCCGTCTTGTGCCGCCCACAATATCATCATGGTTGCCGCGTGTGGATAAAACCCTGGCTGATATTGAACTTGGAATGTGTCCAATACTAACAGCGTTTGTTTCACTATCGTGTTGGATCAACCATGACGTCATGCCATCCAATGTTATCATAGCTGCCCTATGAATGATATTCTGGTCGATTTTGGGGTCACCACCACCTCTTGTTGATTTATTCAAACACGTAATGGGTGGAAGCAACCGTGCTGCCATGCCAACCGCAACATCAGGAATAGGGTAATTATAGACTAAAATCAGGATAGCTGCGTGCACCTAAACACGGTCGGTGTCTCCCAACAGTAACTGGGTTAAAAACTATGTTAATAAAACCATCACAGCAACGAATGCAGGAACATGTAATTGAAAATTTTTAAAATTTCAAATTTACATGTCTCCGTGCGTTCTAACCGAAATATAACTAATGATTTCTTTTTTATGCACTAACGACAGAAAACTGAAATCCTCCAAGAAAGTGGCAGTTCCAATCAATCATTCAATCAATGAATTTGGTTAGGTTGACTTTAGTGATGATCCATGTCTCCGCTGGCTTTTGGTTACACATTCATTATTACAATGGTCTTTGTCTCAAAATAGGAGAACTAAGTGAGGTCCGTATGAGACTGCTAATGAGGTAAGATAAAGTATACTAATGTTTGATATTCGGTACTGAATATTGTACATGTTTTCAGTTGCAATGAATGAAAGATGGAAAAAATGAATGGAGACCTATAGTTTATAGAAAACTTGTTCGCGACAATCTCACCAACAGGATGAATCTTATTGGAACCAAATTACCATCTGATGATGACTTTAATAATAACGCTCTTTATCAGATAATTTATAAATGAGAACTGAATCCACAAATGAAACCTTTTAAAATTCAATTATACAGATAGAATGGGGTGCTAACGTCAAACTTACCTGATCCGTTCCTACATAGAAACTTTTACCATCACGAACATTTCATAAACTTTGAAGTCAGTAAATTAAACGCTATATTTTTTAATACTGATTCAAACGATGTTTTTACATAAAGCACATTTCAATAGATACTTACAAGGGAACCGTCCCAGGTGTCCCTCCCCTCCCCGATTTTAATGAAACTTGGTACACTTACGATTAGAGTACTAAGAAAAATAATCGACACGTATTTTTTTTAGCGGCCCTCGTCAAGGTTTAAGGGGTGAAACCCACCCCCAAAATTTCGCCCATTTTTCGGTTTTTGGCGATAACTTTTGATCCCGATGAGATAAAACAACGGGAAAAAAGCAAATGGATCGTCTTTCAATTCTCTATCGATCTGTGAAACTCCGGAAAAAGTATGTTTTTCCATTTTTTTTTCTTTCATTTTTTTGTTTTTTTTCAATACTAAAGTGCCTTTCGGGACCCGTGGAGAGAATTGGGGTGCTGGATGGGGTAAACAACTCGCTCCGAGTGTGCTAATTTCGACATTTAAAAAAAAAAAGAGTTCCCATAAAGGGTAAGCATAATTGGTAAGAGAACTTTAAGGATAGTGATGTCATAATGGGAAAAATAAGGCTTTAAGGTAATTTATTTTAAAATAAATTTTTCTTCTGCGACCTGCCATTCTGATGTTATAAGTGACCGAACGCTGC
>JABRWK010000046.1:176103-215312 GCA_013372445.1 Hypothenemus hampei
TAAAATAAATTTTTCTTCTGCGACCTGCCATTCTGATGTTATAAGTGACCGAACGCTGCACGCACACTTCATTTTAAACAATTATAACTTTTTTTTGAAATGTGATATCGACTTCTGGTTGAACCTTACCTTATCGTACTCTTTATGGAAACTCTAAACCTTATTTTTCCTATTATGACATCACTATCCTCAAAGTTCTCTTACCGATTATGCTTACCCTTTATGGGAACTCTATTTTTTTAAAAACGTCGAAATTAGCACACTCCGAGCGAGTTGTTTACCCCACCCAGCACCCCAATTCGCTCCACGGGTCCCGAAAGACACTTTAGTATTGAAAAAAAAAACAAAAAAAAATGAAAAAAAAAATGGAAAAAGATACTTTTTCCGGAGTTTCACAGATCGATAGAGAATTGAAAGACGATCAATTTGCTTTTTTCCCGTTGTTCTATCTCATCGGGATCAAAAGTTATCGCCAAAAAACGAAAAATGGGCGAAATTTTGGGGGTGGGTTTCACCCCTTAAACCTTGACGAGGGCCGCTAAAAAAAATACGTGTCGATTATTTTTCGTAGTACTCTAATCGTAAGTGTACCAAGTTTCATTAAAATCGGGGAGGGGACACCTGGGACGGTTCTCTTGTTAGTCGGACTGATAAGATATAGTTGTTTGCTATAAAATCTCCTTGTATCAGGTACTTTTTTGAGAAAAACCTTTGTTTATCAAGAGCTTAGCGATTAAGATTTGCCAATATAAAAGGAAGTTTTAAATTGAAAATCTCTAGTAAATGTGAAACTTCAGGCAAGCCACTATGTCTCCTTTAACCTTCTTAGCTCTGGTAACTCTTTTTCTAGCAGCCGAATCTACCTCGTATGTACATGCATCATGTGCCATTCAACTCAAGAAGTACTATGTTATAGCTAATTACGTAACCAATCTTATTATTTTGTTTAAACAACCATATCAAAGTTAAATCTTTAGAGAAATTTTGTGGGTGCCATGATAGGATGTGCAAAAGATGTCATACAAATGGCCCGTGTTAACAGTGCAGATCAACAATCGCTTTTAGAAAACGCTATTCTACAAAAATCTCCTATCAGCACACGTATGACAATATCAAAAATTTGAATTTGATTGTTGAAGGAAATTTGTTTTCAGGGGGTAATTGGATTGGAGCTGTCAGAGGGAGACACGAAAAGAATTTTTCCTAGATTGATACTGGATTGAACTTGACCTACACGAATTGGGGTACTTCACAACCCGATAACAGTAGTTATGGTTATTATATAAAAAGTCCTTGCGTTCGCATAGGCAATTATGATGAAGCAAAGGAACCATATCAATGGCAGAATGTCGATTGCAATACTGTGTTATTTTATATCTGTGAATTAGATTCTTAAAATTGAGCTTCTTTAAAGTAACAATTAAATAAAAGCATTACTCATTATTATTATTTTGTTGTTGGTGAAGTTATGAGTTGATTACTACAAAATATTTATTGAAATATGTTGCAATTTAAATCCATTAATGAAGCTTTCAACGATCCCTGAATTTTTCGAAAATTTTACTTACATTGACAAATAATAAACATTTCTATAGATTCAAATTGTAGTCTAGGATTATCTACATCTGAGTGCAAGTTCACGTGTTTTGTAGGGTTAAATTGTAACTTTTTTAAATCCTCGACTATTTTAAAATTCAAAAGATAAGTGTTAATATGAAATTTTGAGTATATGCTACCCATATACATATAATTGTCTGGTTTTTTTTGTCAAAATTTTCTGAAAATCTTAAAAAGTTCGTACGATGGCGAATCAAATATAAGTCTCAATTGTTTTACTGTTAATACGCAGAGTCAGTGACGTGACGTAATACTAAGGTTTTGTTCTGGAACGTATGAACATGAAAAATTTCGTTATTATCCTAAAAATCAGATTTAGATCAGATCAGAATATATTCCAGAAAGTTGGCCCTCAATTTGAGCCATACTTGCTAATTTTTAGAAATGGTAATCAATCCAAGTAAAATGAAGTGTAGAAAAACAATTTGATTCATAGAAAAATTCTTTTTCCTGCACGTTAGAGCTCCATCTTTTTCCCGATAAATGAATTGGTATAAAATTGACCATCGAATAGCCTGCTGTGTAACAAGAGTTAAAGTCTCTCGATTTTTATCAGGCCGTCAGTGGTATTTGTTACCTGTTACAGTGCATTGATCTTTCAAGTAGGCTATCTTTATTAATCCTGTGTTTTGAAAAAAAAATCGATAAAACTATCTTTGTATGTACTTGACGTGAGGACGCCTCTCTGAATCCATTCAAACTTTTCGTGGTGAATGAATGAATGCGTCATATAATGAAATGTCAGTTTCATCATTCATAATTACAATTGTTGAGATGATCTTTTGGCCACTATTCTCAAAAAATGGTCAAGTTCGTTTGCTGATTCGAAGACGCTGTGCTTTTTGAAATCGGATTAGTTTGTCATGCAGCTGGGAACAATTTTTGTATTATTAAGCTAGAAATGCAATATGGTGTTCAATGTAGAGGTACTAATATTTACCCAATATGTTCTTACACAGAAATTTTTACCTGCATAATCATGGGAAAATCATCGACTTTTGGCATACAGAGTGAGTCATCAAAATATGCAAATTCAAGAGATAAATATTATAGGAAATAGGTCTTTTTGGCAATTTATAGTCATACTCACCCTGAAATCTCGAGAAACACAATAAGCCATAAAAATTAAACCGTGAAATTGCAGGTGTATTGTAGTATCTGACTGATATCATATTATAGTACCAGTGGCGTAGTGAAAAGAAGTTTGAAAAGTGTAGATTTAATTAAAAATAGTTTTAAGGTTTAACGGTTTATTTCAAAGAAATTTAATCAAGAAGCACAACAAAATGAAAAAAATACATTACACTATGTACAAAACGAAACAATACAAAGAAAGAAATATGTAGACAAGATCGTCTCAAAAGACGTCATAGGAGGTGAAAAAGAAAAATGAACATACTATTTAGCAAAGCTAAGTGCTTTTATTTTACCTTACTTGCCCCTACAAATTTCTGAAAGAAAGTTAGAATTTTTGGAGACACCACTGGTTTATTAGGGTTTTATGGCTTTTGACGATTAATTGTGCTCTCAGTCCTTATAAAACGTATTATAATAGTACTGATAAGACAGTTGTTTACCATAAAGTCTGCTTCTACGAAGTGCTTTTTCAAGAAAAACCTTTGTTTATGGAGTGATTAGCTATTAAGATTCGTCAATATAAAACAAAGTTGTAAATTGAAAATCTCTAATAAATGTGAAATTTCGGGCGAACCACTATGTTTCGTTTAACATTCTTAGCTCTGGCAGCCCTTTTCCTAGTAGCTGAGACTAGCCCACATTGAAATGCAACAGGTAACAGTCAAATCAAGCAATGCCATGTTGTGTATGAAGAAGTAACCACTATTATGATTTTATTTAAGTAATCTTTTCAAGTTCAAATCTTTAGATCGATTTTGTGAATGCCATGCTAAAATGTAAACAAGCCGGCAGGAAAATAGCCACTGTTAACAGTGCAGATGAACAATCGCTTTTGAAAAGCGCTATTGTAGCCTATGGTATCAATAACCCAAGTATAAGAATATCAAAAATTTAATTTTGATTATAATGGGAGATTTTGTTTCAGTCGGTTATTGGATCGGAGCTGGAGCAGAGAGCTACCAAACCAATTTTTATTGGATTCAGACTGGAGTGAAGTTAACATACGCGAACTGGGGTACTTCACAACAAAATTACTCAGGACATACATCCAGGAAATTGCGTTCGCGTAGGCAACTATTATCATGTTAGTGAGCCATATCAATGGCAGAATGTCGATTGTAATTTCCAGACGGGTTATATCTGTGAATCAGAATCCTGGAATTGGGCTGTTTGAAAGCAATAACCGAAAATATTACTAATTGCCATATTTTTTATTGTTAATATTATGGATTGTACTTTTCCTGGAGTCAAGTACTGTGTTCTACCACATGTATCATAATAAACATGATCTGTATATTTTGTAGATATCTCTAAAGCTAGTGCCACAAACTCCATACATTTTTTACCACTTTGCATTTGAAGAACTAAATTTAAAATGTGAAGCTATCCTGCACATGTGTCGTCTTGCTTCATTTTATTGTAAAAGTTTTCTAAAAATGTTAAATGAATGCATAGCATGCTGAATCAAGTGACATGACTTATGGTACGAATCGGTTCTGGAATGTGGGAACACCATTAAAATTTCCCAGGAGGATTTCATAACCCATACCTCACAATAGCAAATACTCCTCAGATTCCAGAGATTATTTGTTAGTCGTTATTAATTAGAGCATTACAATTTTTAGCAGGTAAATATTATACTAGAATGGGAATATGATCAATCCATGTGGAATGAAAAATGTATAAAATCAATTAGATCCCGATGTGAATTCTTCATTAACCGATTTTTCCAACAAAATGGGGACATATTTTAGTATATCTTGTTGTTTATACATTTTTCCGAGTAAACGAATTCATAAAAAATAGACAATCGGATAGGTTATCAGAGTTAAAACTCTCCAATTTTTTTTAGGAAGTGGTCAATGGTTCATAAAATATCTCAAGATGAAAAAGGTGCTCAAAGTCATCTCTAATTTCATTATAGTCATACAACCCTTTATTCATGGCTAGAGTTATTATACAAAATACACTGTAGAAGAAATCTCTCGTCGATTGCGGGCTTTTTCTGGTTGTACAAAAAGATTTTTTAACAAAAATTAACAATCAACCTAATTAAACCACTCAAACCTTTGCAATTTTTTTGTTTCAATTAATATTTTCTGGAAAAGGCTTAATTTTTGGAAGCTATCTTTTTGCAGCTTTTCTTTTCTTTTGCAAGAAAAAAGCTGTAAACTTGAGTTCCTATAGGAAGTAAGAAATATACTTAATTCCGTTCAGTATTTGTTTACGATATGTTAAATGTCTTAATAAAATTATTAAGCCATCATTATTCTGGAAAAATAAAGTTAGAATCTATTAGTTCTCTCAAGTAAATATTGATATAGCAAATGCTTTCCAATGAAAAACACTTCGAGATCAAGGAATTTAAGGGAACTCCCTCTCAAAACTGAGATTTATATCAATAACATTTCAAATCCTACATCAAGGTTGATTTTTCTGCGATAAAAGATAACAATACTGATTAAAATAATCAATTAAATTTAGAAAATAATTTCAGCAAGAACAATCTATCGATAACAATGAATCCAGGATATCCAAAACCCAGCCTAAAATTTAGTTTTCAGTTATTATGCCAACCAAACAAAACATTGTGAAAGCCACACGCAATAACGGGAACCTGATTATTTGACGACGTGAATCTTTATCTTTGGGCATTAACAAAGTTTTGTTACGAGGTCAGCATATAAATAAGGAGTCTCTATTTACAAAACCCCGTCACATTCAAGACCATTCTATTATTATTATTAAAAATCCCGTTTTGGGAAGTAAATTTTCAATTTTCGAAGAATTTTTTGCTTTGTCAGTCACGTGGCAATAAGCCAGTATTCTAAAATTGAATTTTCCTTCACCCCTTCATCCCTCCACCCCTTCATTTCAGTTTGCCTTATATATCGGTTTTGTATTGGGTTTATATGTTGATGAGGGAGAGGCAAACTCCATCTTGGGGTGTGAATTTATTGAGCCTTCCGTATTTATGAACTGAAAGGGCGAAGGGGTCTTGCGAACTTTCCGATTTACGGTTATAACATTAGCATCGATGACAAATAGGAAATTTCCGGGCCTTTTTCAAAACTACACCCCGCAAATCTTCAAATATACGAAGTTCGATTCATGGCTTTAAGTTCTTTAAACACTTTCCTGATAATCCTGGTCAACTGATGCAGCTGTTTTCATGAATAGGAAATTATCACAAGAGATTAAATCTGGAGATTACAGTGAACGAGAAAAAGAATGAGATTTTACTCCTACACATAATAGAATCCCATTTAACGTAATCCATGTGAATTTTGCTAATTCTTAGTTTTCATAATCCTTTCGGCTAATCGAGCTTTTCATCCGAGATGGTGTTTGGCAAAAAAATAACCTCTTTCCCCCCTTATCTTCTGAAGCATACAAATTGAAATTATTGGACGTTGAATTTTGTAATAAGAATATATTGGGCCATATAACTTACATAGCAAATTAAATTTTCGAATATTTTTAGGGGCGTGGATGATTTGTAAAAATCGAAATTAATACTTTAGTTGATAATTGTTCATTACAACGGTTTGCAATTGGTGAATTAACACTCGGGTTCCTGACAAAATCTTCAAGTTTAATTCCATTCAGAAAGTGAATCCTTATTTACTCTTAGATTTCAACAATGATAATGATTGTAACGAGAAATGAGCTCGTTAGGTTGAGAAAGAATTAAAGAAATTGTTTACCGATATAAGGTATTGTTTCAGTTTCGTGAGAAAAACTGCTTAAGATGGAACTAGAAGAAACACGATCTTCTTTGATATCAAGACGAAAGATTCCATCAGGACAATAGTCGGTCACACACAATGAAGATGAAGATTCCAAAGACTCGAAGAGTTTTAATGTGAAGCGATTCTCGAAATTATTCGAAATATTTGATGTTATCAATGTTTGATGTATTTAAAGTTTCGACATTACAAGTGAACTTGACAATTGAACACGTGCTGTTTACTAAATTATAAGGGTTATCAAATTGGGACACAGCTCTTAAGGATGTGACACTTTTCGATTACGAAGTCAGTTTTTTAATTTTTTTTTAAGCAATTGAAGAGTTCTCATATTTTTAAATCGTTTTCAGGATATTGGCATTAAAACTCCATTGATATCAGCTTAAAATCACCTGCATCGGCACGATATAAATGTTGGGAACGGAATAAATTAAAATCGCATTTTTTCTCGGGTTCAAAAAAATCAATCACGGACAATATTTGGAAGGTTAAAACCGTTCGAATTTCGCCTCCGGGTTAATTCGAAATTGATTGATGTTTGAGTCAAGAGGGGGGACAGCGAACAAGTCTGGTTATTTATTAAGGGCGTCAGAGTAAAAACATACAAAAAAAAAGATGAATAAACAGAATTACATATTTCCGAATCATTGATCGTCTACGGAATGGGTAATGCAAATTCTCATTGTACGACTGGGAGTTTGGAAAAAAAGCTTATTTTTCTTGGCTCTTCAAAGTATAGAGAACGAATAAACTTCTGGATGCATTCTAATGGCAACGAAAAAGTTATTGGCTTTAAGCTTCAACTTGAACCAGACGATTTATCAAAGTCCTTATTCGAACGTATACGGGTGAACAATAGATTTATTATCTGTATATTCTATTAGTTGAAACTCACATTAAACACGTTCATATTTGGAATATATGTGATAATATTTTCTCTTTATATCGAAATGAATTTCATTAAAAACAGAAAGAACGAGTGTTTTTTTGCGTGATTTACACAAAATATCAATCAGTTTTCATTTGCAAATGTCGACAATTTCATTAAAAATTTCACTGTGAAAATATGATATGTAAAAAAAATATTCTCTGGATATGATTTTCCACGGTTGGAAAATAGGTTGGTTACGGTCAGAGTAAGGAAAAGCAATTTCTTTCAAGCTGGGGCAGTAAAGTTTATTGTCCTTACCAAGCATCCGCAACGAAAGGCCGGGAACTTGAGAAAAACTTATGTTAGCTAAAGACATACGCAAAAACCAAAGAGTATATATTGGATATTATTTTGTTATTGCTCAAAATAGAAATTGCGGGTGCTAAAATAGGCAAGCTAACAAACGATTTATATTCCATTGACGTTTTTCAATCCAACAACTCGAAACAGGGACAAGTTTCTACCTCGTGTTTATCAAGGATCTTCTTCGCTTCGAGGTAAGACTATCGAGAAAACTTCTTTTTCCAATTTCATATTTTCCTTTTGGTAAAAGTTTTATTCAAAAAGTTCAAAATTAATCGCTGCATTTGAGAAGAACTCATAAAACAATCAATTTTTCTAAAACCCTCATATACAGCTACCTTAGAGTTTTTCAAAATCAAACATCATGGATGGAAAGGTTAACAATTTTTGAGAATCTTATTTCAATACAACAAAATGACACATTCAAAGTGACACATTATATGAAGTGCAGGGATGGTATGCAATCTGAAACACTGAAAAATCTTAATAAATGTTAAGAAATTCAAAAATATACCTATTCAGTTATTAGGAAATTACAAGACGAGGTAACTTCTTAACGTTAATAATTTATTAAAATTTCAAGGAAAAAGAACAAAAAACCGATATTATTTTTATTAATAAGAGGTTAAGTCTCCGTTATCAGTTTCATACTCCTTCACTCAGGGCATTGGTACCAGTTCCTTTCATAATTTTCCACAGGTGCATCACGGATTGGGTTGAACCGAGTTATCGAAATATATTATATTGCGACATATAATTGTATTGGGCCAATGGGTCTTTGAGTTGTTGAAGATATGGAAGAATATAGTTTTACACCATATCATCAACAGGAGGCTCAACGATCGTATTGCTTCCGATAAATACCTAATGAGTCCAACTCTCATATATTCTAATGCCTGCATACCGTTATCCCCACATTCGTTGTAAACGCTGTTCAACAGAAAATTAAATGTTATGTTGATCTTTATGTTTTCATCTGATCCTTATAAAGCAACCTGAAACTAAATGTGCATTTATCACTGATTGTTCTCTTACGTTATTCCAGATTCCAGTACAATCGCAATCTACGCCAATCCAAGTGTTACTGATATTGAATTACAAGCCAAATGTTTGATCCAATGATAATCTGTTGGAAGTCTTACAGAATTACCTTGGCTACCTAACTCTTTATCAGCAACTAATCTAGTATTGGAAAATATGACTCTTGATATCATTAAGCCAAACTGCAACTCATTGGTTGCTTTTTGATCCCCGATTCGTTTGCAACATGGACAATAATTACTCGTTGATTAAACTAAAATAACATTTTCGAAAAGTTTAAAACCAAAATATTCTTTTCTGTTTTGTTATATTGTAACAAAATTTTGGCTTATCTGAAGCTTAGTAGTATCAGCCAGAATTATTATTTACCTCTATGTTGTTACAACTTGAGGCGAAGAAACCCTGAATACAATTCAATAAAAGTAATATTTTTGTACAAGATTTTACCGATTTGCTTTTTGCGAAAGGAAATTTCTAATCGTGCATTTCAATTCGTACATTATGGGGTCTGAAAATGTAGGAAGGGCGAAGTCCATCATCCCGTTCAGCAAATTGAGTGAACGATGGCGAGTTGAATACGGTCGAAAGTCATTCAGCATGTTGCACTAGCGGAAATCAATTTATTGAAGTGCAAGCCATAAAGCTTATTTCATTTCGATGAATTCTAAAGGTAAATTTGCTCAATTGCACTTTCATATATTTCAAATTGTGTGATCATTTAAAAGTGAAAATGTAATGAGATAATTATACTACATATCCTGTCCGAAAATCGATTTTTTTTAACCCGTGCCTCAACCACTCGATGAAATTTTTAATCAGAAGAGTTAATCTAAAACGTAATTTGGCATCTCCTGAAACATTCTGCGCACGAACTATTTTAATTAACTTTAAACCGCTAAATTACCGCTTGCAATATTTCAAATATTTGACGAATGTCACTGATAGAGCGAAAATGGAATTTCATTGGAAAATGACTCGTGTAAAAAAGAGTCGATCCATTTCAATATTTATACATCACAATTGAAAATGCATGATCTCGTGGCGGGTCGGCGCGAACCGATCCATTTATCTTCGAAAAAAGAGCCTGGCTCTCGGTTAATCTCATTCTTACAGCGACAAAACCAAGTCATGCGTAAGAATGTCATGGACATAAATATCTCCGGACCCTATTTCGGACGTGCCTCTAATAGCAGGATGCCACTTAAGGTCCGTTACGACTTTTCTGGCAGCGCAAGGAAACGACCGAAATAGATTTGCAATTATTTCAGTTTAATCGGTGTTTTAATTAATAAAGCTTAGTTTGCCTGTAATCGAGTTCTTAATCAAGCCAACAAACATTTTATTGACGAAAAACTAGGACCGTTATCACGATGGCAAAAAATTTCTGACATTTATCTCGAAGGAATAGAACTACTACTTCTGAAAGCCCCAATGCAATTAATACTACCTAAGGATTCGGTGCCAGCCTCGAATGGCTTTCGACGAGAGACGGAAACTTTCGGGAAAATTACTTTTTTAATGTCACACATGATTATTGTACTTTCAGTAGTGGATGATTGCACACCTATGGGTTTATTAACATTGAAATACTAATAGAAAGTAGACCAAAATATTAAAGAATTGATTATACATAGATTTAGGCTAAGAATTTGTTTAATTTCAATTAATTTACAACCGATAAAAAATTTTTAAAATGTTTTAAAAGCCAATAATTACTAATCATTAATTATTAATTTGTTAGGCTTGAAATTGTTCTAGTTTAGATTATTGCTGTATGCTGGAATTCGTTAACGATATTCCAATGATTCAACATTGGATTCGTACAATAAAAACACATTTTTATCGGTATAGTTTCTAAAAGAAGAAAAAATATTACAACTCTTTGTTTTCTAACAATCCTGCAAGCGGCTTATCCGAATGTCGTCCATGTGAATCCTAAGCTCACAAACTTTCCACTGCTGGAACTGTCACAGGCTTTACTTAACAAGAGTATGATACTGGGGATAGGAATTGTTAAGAGAGAAGTACTATTAAGACTACGTTCTCAAATAGCTGAATGCACCAGTCAAATTGAAGCTCGTACATTATTAGTAAAACAATGGGTTAATTGCTTTGATTATGCAATGAGTATGGTTTTAAATACATTTTTTACGGTCCAAAGATGAGTTTCAATTGAACAGCCCTCGTGTGTATTTTATAGGAATGTATTTGATATAGGATTCCACACAATCAAGTGGAAAAATATACAACTACCCACTCCATATTCCAAGCAATCGCTTAGAGCTTTTTACCAATTTGCATTTGATATTTCTTTTTTGGATGGTTGGTGTATGTTATCATTTCCGCATATAAGGATTCTGTTTGCCCAATCTGTCAGTTTAAATACGTTTCTATTTATAGCTTCCAAGTTTTTTTTCGTGTAGTTTTTTTCAGTTCTAACTATAAAAGACGACCAGGCTCTGAAGTGAGTTAATAGCATCGTCTTTGTCGCAAAAGTATAACGACCGATTGTTCTCAGTTTGACAATCGGATGCCATTATCCGAAGAAAAAGTGGAACAATTTAGGAACGCATCTCAGTCTCTTTACGCCATTATCTCTAAAATCTGAAGGGTTAACACTCGGTTGAGTTTAACGATTTGGGCAAAGGCTTTATTTATTTAATTCAAGTTGGGGGAGAAAAATCAGTTCAGTAGTCGTATTAGTGCGAAAAATGAAATAAAATATTCCGTTTAATTTCATTTTAATGAAATTATACAGCATGCATCTCCATTGCAACTGAATACGGCAACGGTATAACACGATGCGAAAACCTCTTCATATCTGTTATTTGAAAATATTTATGAATCGTATTTTATGCAAGCTGTAGTTCGAAATGTAGCCGTTTCTGGAGAAACAGCCAGGAGAAGATTTAATGAACCAGGATTGGCACATCCACTCTTGCCCACTGATCACTAAGGAATGTAAAGTAAAGGCGACTATTGACTACTGAAAGCGAGCTTCGTTTTCAATAAAAACAGGTCTCAATTTGCCAATTGGACGTGCACGACTTTGGCGAGGACCAAAAGGGAGGTTTGCTGGTTGAAATATCTCTGTGGGAGCCCAATTTTTTGAAATTCTAGGGAAGATTTTGCTTGCCACCCAAGGGGGATTCACAAAAAGATATTGCTGAGCAGAAAAACATGTCACTTTTAAAGTACAAATTCTCTTTATTATATGGAGTGCATTGTTAGAGTTGTTATCTTTTATGTTTTTATCGAATATTTCATATAATTTGCGACAGATAACATTTGCACTTGATCGTTTCCATCTCTTTGATTTGTCTTTAAAAAAGAAGTTATAAAGCATTGAATGGAATAAGAAGAAAAATTTAGTTTTAACAATTTAAACAAGTTGTTTTATGTAAAATATCTAACCTTCAACGATTTAACTGCGCCACTGTTTGAAACGTTTTTATGCAAAAGTTGACAAAACGCCCGATTCAACTGAATTATTCATATTTACTTCTATTCATGTTCCCCGTGTTGATTAGACCTTTTATAATAAATTAATTAAAGCACGTTAATTTCACTTTAATTACGAATCGATTAACATCACAATTTTTTAAATTAATTAATGGAAATTTTATATTTCTAATGTTCGAACATTTTTGTACCTCTGAATACAATTTTTAAAAAGAGGCTATACAGGAAAAATTCAATAATTATAGAGACAAATTGATGTAGAAAAAAATTGTGTATTTTTACAACATGAGAGTTCTATTACTTCTCAACATAATCCTCACCAATATTAATACACTTGTCGCAACGATGAACGAAATGTTTTATATTTGATGCAAAGAATTCTTTGTCATGTTGCTTGAGCCACTTTTTCACAAATTCTTTGACTTCCTCATTGTTGCCGAACTTATTTCCAGGTAATGCCTCCTCGAATAGACCAAATAAAAAAACGTCGCGGATCTCAAAGAAACGGCATGATATTGCGGATGTTGAGCCCTAACACTGCTCAGTAGTTACAAGAAACCATTGAAAAAATGTTTTTGGGATGTACAAGTACTACCTCATCCTCCCTCCATCTAGATTTGATTCTTTCGGATTTTCATTTGTATCAAGGAGACATTATGTGGAAAAAGTTCAGTAACAATGGGGAGGTTACAGAATGTGTAGCAAAGTGGCTCAAACAACAAGACAAAGGACTTTTTTGCATCAGGTATAAAACAATTATAGTAAAATTCATAAAACTTGGCGTTCACGTCACAAATGACGTCATGGCAGGGGAAATGGCAGTGTTGTTTAATTGTGTAAAAATATTACTGAATAATTTACAATTTACAGCAGATAAAATTTCATCACCTTCCATATTACATCTTGAACGGCTTGTAGAGGGAAGATAGGGCCATTATTATCCCTTTCAGCCTCAAAATACTTAATTAAAGATGCAACTATTTCTTTTGCATTGGCTGCTTAGAGGCTTCGGGATTTTGAAAAAATATTAAAAAAAGTTTTTGTTCTTAAAAGAACAGGACCAACACAATTAAATCACGCGGAATAAACGCAAAAGAACAGAAAACACAATTAAATCAGCATCGGCAATATTGTAAACATTGACAGGTAATTTTTGACATTGAATTGCGAAAACGTTTAAGCCGCTTTTAATTAAATCTTAAAATATGAATAATTGTTTATTAAATGTAAATCTTAAATAAAAGTTTATACTATAGGACTACTATAAAATTACTAAAAAATAATTGGACTAATATTTGCTAATATAAAAGTATATTCAATAATATAAAGCCAAATATTGAGTTCATTATTTATGTGAAATAAGTGGTACAAACGTTGTCATTAACCTCCTACTCCCTTTTTATTTCCCCTACCATGACGTCATCTGTGACGTGAACGCCAAGTTATATCAATTTTACTATAGTTCATCATTGGGACAAGTGGATGAGTGTTGATGGGGATTATGTTGAGAAGTACTAGAAGTCTCATTTTCTAAAAATACAAAGTTTTTTTACATCAATTTGTCTCTTTAATTATTGAATGACCCATGTATATCTAAAAATCTGTCAGCAAATCGTTGTTTCTCCAATAAAAAACACTGCCTTGTCCAAGTCATTAACTAATTGCATTAATGTCATTGTCGAGTTACACATGGGTGAACGTTATAAAGAAAAAGTGACCAGTATATATCCAGAGATCTGGATAAAAGTAATCTCCAAATTATAAATTTCTTAACCGTACTATACCAGCTCACTCGCATATAAATTGAACTAAATTAAATCTAGACTGCCATATGAAAACTCTGATGTAGTATTTTCTTTAGTGTTATACATTAAGCCAGTTGAATTAAGTTTATTGAATACTATAATATGGTAGTAATAATTAATGATTAACACTAACCGTTAATTAAATCTTTTACAATAATAATAATATTAATACAAAAAACCGTTTGATATATTTGGCGTTTATTAATTGAACCATAATATTGTCACTAAAGAGAAATATTTTATTTGACGTTACTCTATAAAATATGGCAGGGGATTTATTGAATCGGATATCCGACCGATGAGGTTTTGGTCACTAATATTAATATATAAAGCAGACAGGAAAATTTGCTTGGTTGTCAAAAAGGTTCATTCAAAACCATTATCAAAATATTTATATTATGGCTGTCCACAAAAAAAAAGTGGCCAAAGAAATGCTAACAATTTTAGCATGTTACATGAAAACGTCAGAAATATTATTTCACTGAACAAAAAGTTGAGAAATATTCAGATTTGATAAATCAAAAACCGGCCATTTTTCAAATATCGTAAAACGAGATGGGCGGGTTCTCGATGTTCTTACCAAAGAAGATCACTGAGCGCCGTCGAAAGGATTAGTCTCAAAAGGGTCAGAAGCTAGAGGTTAGAGGAGCTTCAAAAGGCACTTGTTTGAGAAACCCGAAAGAAATGGGATAAAGGTTTTCGAAAGTAGATATGTGGTTAGTTTAAAAAATTAAAAATGAAGCAAAGGGAAAACCACTTTTGTCCCGAAAGCAGAAAATAAATCATTTCTTATGCGCCAAAAATATAACAACTGGACTCAACGTCAATAGGATTCAACCATATATATTAGGTATAGGGTATAGGGTAATTCGAGAATAGAAGGCGCGGAAGGGTTGGCAAAATAGGTCTACAATACATTTATGCACGTTTAAAAAAATATGGGCCATCTATCCTTCAATTACCCTACAGGGTGTTCCAGATAAAACTTTCCATCTGAATATTTCGTTTAATATTGAGTTTGAAAAAAATTTCAAAAAACAGGTCAATTTTTTATTTAAGAGGGACATTTCATTGGTATTTTTATCAATTCAACTTGCACCCTCTAGCAGGGGTGTCACTCATCCTCAAAATCTTAAATGGAAATAGAGGTTAAGTGATACTTTGTTTTGAAGAGCATTAAATTCTCTTTCTACGACAACTACGTTTTTCAAATTAGATTGATATTTTTTGAGAAATTACGTCATAAAAATTTAAACGTATTACTATTTAATCCAATAAGTGTTCCAAATTTCCACCACCAACCTCCCTACAACAATAGAGAACCTGTTTAAAATGGTATTGAACAGCCTGAGGTATTTTTAATATTGTAAATATTCAGCTGGAAAGTTTTACCTGGGACACCCTGTGTAACCTATTCAAAATTCAGTATCTACTATTGGTAATTCATTTAATATTGAATATACGAGTTCGGTTAAGTTAGTAGTACTGGTAGTATTTTGTACGCTGATTTTAACATTTTTATGCTCGTTTTTGTACAAAGCAGACTGTCTTTCTGCCATCTATTTAATTTATTATCATTATTATTATTATTATTTATTATTTTTTTGTTTTTTTATTTCTTTGAGTACAAAAATATGTTGAAGAACCAGATGGTGTTTTTGAGTATATTTTAAAATTAAATTAAGACTTAATTTTTGGAATTGAAAAAGTATTTGCAAATATTTCCAGTTGTGAGATATAGTATACATGGAATTATACATATTCGATACACAAAAAAAATTAAGCGGTAAGCAGATACAAATCGTTTGGATATTTTCACTTTTTTCCAGTTATTTCCAATATTTCCAAATATTATTTATGAAATGATTTCCAAAGTGAATAACCTCTCGGAATAAAATAAATCGTATAAATAACATAGTATTATTATTTTCTTCTTTAGGGTAATAGTACATAAAAAACTTTGTAATTAGAACATAATTTTCGATTGATATCCATAGAAATAATATGCCAGTTCTATTTAAAAATAATATGTTTTGTAGAATCAATAGGGAATGTAGCTTTGAATTTGTTTTTTGAATGTTCCATTTTAATCAGTGTATAAAATATTACTTTTCTAATTTAACCGAATACGCCTATCTTCAATATTAAACAAGTTACCAATGGTGGACACTTAATTTTGAACAGGTTTCCTTAATGGAAAAGTAAACTTTCTTGCAACCCTGAAGTTGTATGTGCCCACATGGGTTTTGACATCATTTTTTTTATTGATAATATTAAGAAAAGAAGAATCGTTACTCTACAGTATCAATCCTTCATTTTGTTGACAGATGATATATTTATATCATTTATCAACAAGATGGTGCAGCGTACCAATCCGTCAAAATAGTAAAATTTTAGCTGCATGAAATGAATACAATCTTAACGTGATCATCAATCTCTGGACATATCTCTTATTGAGACTCTCTAGCATATAATAAGGATATCACTTGAAACTACATAACTCAATATCATTTCTAAATACAAAGCAGTATTTTTGAGACTGAACTGGCACACTATAAAATATTAATCGATACCTTGCCTAAATGAATTAATCCTCTACTAATTGTAAGACCGATAAGCAACTGTACTCAATGTTAGTTTAATAATTAATCTCAAAATATGTATAGTTCGTATTATTACGTGCCAGACATAGCAAACTGGTTTTTAGGTCATCGTCATTATTGTAAAAGATAATTAACAGTTATTAATAATTAATCACTAAGACCGCATTAAAAAATAATTAATTGTATTGGCTTGAATTGTAATAGAAAAAACCACATCAGAAATTACAAATTGTATTGTAGATTTTCTTTGGTCCTATTGATATACGGCCTTGCTCATAATCAATTCGGTTTGAATTCTATCAAGGTAAAAAAATAAAGAAGGGAAGTAGGAACGAAAGTCTACTAACGTAAAAATATTTATTTGGTGATATTTGTATTGCCGCAGCTCCTGCACGAAAATATTCCAGAAGTCGATGGATGGAAAAAGAGCTAAGCAAACAGGGGAAAGCAATAAAAAAAGAACAAGACAGTAATAGACCCTTTTTAGTCCTATATTCTAAATACTTTTCGACAAAATGGAAAAAGGCTTCGCAAAATTTCCATTATCGCAAAATGTAAGAAGGAACTCTACATCATCCGTCATATTCACCAGACTTCCTACCCTTGATTGGCTTGAAATTTTATGTTGGCACTGCATAGATCGCAGAGCCTTAAAAGATCTTTTCGATCAGGTTAAAATATTCCAAATTTATAGCCGATAACGTAATGGGCGCAATAATTACCATTGGGAATTCTACCGTCGACGAGTGATCGGCGAAAAGCCGACTACATTACTCCTGCTAGAGCAGTCGCATAACGTTTTTCGTATCCCGCCATGCATAGGAAATTATTCTGATGCTTGCAAATTACAAATTCCTGAATAACCGAGTTCCTGCTACCGTTATATAATGTGGTTAGCGACGCGGCTGGATTATTCGTAATTATTATCAAGCCGCAGATAATTTTGATTTAGGAACAAGCAGAAAACTCATATTTTTGTTTTTCATCATTTATGGCTGTATATGAGTATGAGAGGAAACTAAACATTTTCGTGATTTTATGCCAACGAACTGTAAGATTACATACAGTTTGGAAACGCCTCGGCCCCCTTCTCTATATTACCTTGTAATTTTCCGCCAGCCCTAAGGGAATTACTTAGATGCTCGGAAATTACTGGACAACATCTCTCCAAGGTGTCGTACTAATACGGATAACGATGCGGCAACATCATTCCTGATTATTAGGGTTCGACGCCTAATTCTAGTTTAGTTCGAGAGCACAATAGTCGTCGCATTACTTCTAGCATTTACCGGGCCGTTTCAAATCATTTCGTACACTTACCATCCCAAAAGATTTATTTTTCTAACTTAAAATCTAATTTTACGACGGTGCAGCTGTTATTTTTGGAGGGGAAACTTTCCGTCCGCAATCCAGCTAAAGCCAAATTGCTTTCTAATGAAGGAAAACAAATCTACATCAAAAACGGGCCGCTTTATGCGGCTAACGATGCCAGGATGTTCGAATAGGCTACTTTGGGATTACAACCTAAAAGTCCAATGTCAGCGTTAAGACGCAGAAAAAAAATGAGGAAGGATGCTTCTTGTCGGCAAATCGCTTTTGAAAATAATTTTTTTCTATCTTTCAAAAAGCTTATTTGATTAGCCCATTTTCACCACGTTGAATACTAATTAAGTGGAAAGAGCGACCTTGTTAAAGTTTCTTTTGATAATAAAGTTAGTTGCCATATTAATACCGACTTTACCGGTTGATGAAAATCTTAAAAATTTCTAGAGCTTTCCAGGCACCTGAAAATTAAACTTCGTGTCAGGACAAACAGATAAAGTGAGTCTGTGCGCTTCAGTTACGCTAAACGCTCAAAGCGACTATTTTAGATTGCTTCGCCATCCCTTAATTAGCCTAAAATACTCTCTTTCAATAGCTCCCAAAATGTCGTCTTTAACTCCTTAAGAGTTTATCACATTTTACCAGTGTAATATGGGTCACGTAACTGAAATTTTTTTTCACAACATACACATATGTTTAACAAGCTTGGAACAAACCTGAAATATTTATGATCAATTACAGGAAAGTGCAGCGAAAAATAAAATTATCATTTTAGTTCGATGCACTGGATTTAAAACTTCAGATACCAGGACTCTATTTCGATGAAGTTCGATTAAACCTGGCACATTGTTATGATCAGGAATATTGGTTATATTTTGTTCTTTTTAATTATTTCAGTATTGAATTAGTTCAATGAACTAGCACATTATTGATACGTCATTGTCTTTCTGAAATAAGAAGTGAAAAACTGGTGTAGCAAATTTGAAAATTGCAAAATTGAAAGCTTAAGAGTGCCACTCTCGTCTTTCTTAGAGTAGGTTGTCCTCATCAAATTTCATTGCTTCGACTCATTGTTCTAAGATGCAGGAACGGGTGCATATTCCATCAACAGTGAAGAAACCTTGTAGAAATTCTTGTATATGGTTTTTGTCAGACTCGAAAAATATCACATCGAAAAATACAGGGTACTCTGTTAAAAAAGAGTTCATAGAGTTCTTTATAAAACATGCCACTCAAAACACGACACAATTTTAATGTATTGCACCGTTTTTTGGTATCTCCCTTTTATCCTATCTCTCTTTTTTTGTGAATTGCTTCGCTTCACTTAACAGGACACTTTAATTAAATTCCTGGTGAAAGCACGCAAAGCGATACGCGTTCGCTTTTAGTCACACGATGGAGTAAACACGTTTCGAGCGCTTTTTTGCGCCCCGATTGAAAGCGACTCGAGCAACAAAACTGAGTATACATCCTACTAAACTTATAACAGACAAAAATGAGTGAAAAATTTAATATCGTTTTATTATTTTCAATATGAACAACTTCTTTCAATTGGCAATAGACTGTATTATAGCGTTTGTAAAACTCTATAAACGGTTTCATCATATTGGTTCATGCAACATTACATTTTGATGTCAAAAGTTTTAGGGAAACACTAAGTTTTAATGAGAAAAATTTATGCTGTATAATATAAATATTGAAATTTTCAAATACCTAAAGAAACTTCGATGCACAGGCATTGAATGGAAACCAAAGAAGTTTTGTAATTTTTCGAATTTCAATTGTACAGTGAATAAATTATTGAAAGCCACGTGACTAAAATCGAAAGCAAACATACATCAATTAATCTAGAAAGTCATACGGAAATTGAACGTCAAAAGTTTTTTGCAGACGGATTTAAGACGAGGCACAACCAATAAATGGCAATTACAAATTTCCAAGGTACTGTTTTTCACCTTCATTTCTTTTCACGTCTCAAACTTTACCACACATTTTTCTAGAACCTCCTAATGGAAGTAACGCTCAGTTAGTTGTTGGCGAATTTTCACGGGCGCCAAGCCTTGGGTACTTTATACTTTTTCTTTTTTCCACCGCCGAAAATGACATGAACTCATTCATATTCTGGAAAGTTAATGACTATTACTTTTTGAAACTGTAAAAGAATTTTACCCTGTGAACACATGGAAAAGGGTCCACAATTAATGAAGAGGTGTTAAAATGACGATTCAAAATCTGAAACAAGTCATTAAAAAACAGGGTTCGAATTTATAGAGAAACAAAATTTTGCTGTTGTTCACAAGCCTCGCATAGTTTAAATCATTTTTAAAAACTGTGTATTCAGCCAATTACAACATCAGTCTTCTTTTTGTTCAAATATTAAAAAAAACCGATTAAGATTTAAAATTAGCTGCAGATAATGAGCTGGAAACTGTTTTAACTAAATATTTTTCAAACTGTGTCATCTTTTCATAGTTCCTTTAATGTTACTCTCTTGCTATTTTGGATTTTGTCGCTCTGTGAGACTTGTTTTCACTCATTGTAAGTCCATTATAAATCAGATCTGGTAAATGTAATTTGTTCACCGGTCTATTGATATAAAATAGTATAGATGTCAATATTATGTTTACGCTATTATTTTCAGAAACATAAGCAAGAAGAGTGTTTGCTAACTTTATTTAAAAAGGTATTTTCTGATTTTTTTAGATTTACATAATTAGATTTCGTTACGAGTAGTCCTCCAAAAAATGTTAGGGATATTTAAATTAAGAATATTAGAGAAGCATGTGAAGAGAAGAGGAAAAGAAGAATTAAAACTGCTAAATATGGCATAAATTTCCACAATAATGTATATTAAAGACTGTTTTTCGGCTACTGATCCTGACATTAACTGAACCATGCACCACTATACAGCGAGAATTAGGCCTCTGTTCTTTATCTATCAAAACTCTGTACTCATCAACTCAACAAACTATGCCTGTTATCTATGTTCACATAGGCATGAATGTGTTGTTCCCATAGTTTGTATTTTCATTACCGCCCTATGCACAAAATCGTTGTAATTCTACTGATATTGAAAATGTAGTCGCTGACGTGAGTAAAAGAAGAAAGAGAGAGAGAGAGAGAGAGAGGAGGAGTGAATCACGTAGACCAAAAAAAAGTCTCGGTGAATTAAAATCTAGGACGACATGAACCCGAGCTTGTTGGCCGGACGGGTTCTAATCCGAAATAAATGACCGTGACGAACGAGAAAGATGGTGATAAATATACGGGGTTTCAGGGGGTGTTGAATTGGAATTTGGATAATTTGCAGATCTGCCTTGTAGTTGATTAATTTGAACACAGGAAAAAACACACACGTCTTCTCCATATAACAATTTAAAAGAAAAAACTACATCAAATTTAATCAATACGCTACTGAAATATAATGTGAAAGTGGCAAAAAGAAAGGATTCATTTAACGCCAGTATGTTGATAATAGAAAAAAAAGGAGGCCAAAAAAAGGGCGAGGGAGAATTAAAAGCTGGGTCGACATGAATCGGGCTTACGGGTGGGCAGAATTTAATCCGAAATAAATGACCGGACTCGTCGAGAAAGATAGGAACAGATATGCGGGATACGCAACATTAAAATGTGGCACTAGAAAAAAAATTCCTGGTTCTAAATCAGTGGAAACAATCAGTTTTTTTTTGCAAATTTAACAAGTTTCTTTCCTGTTTGTTGATATGTGTGTGATTTTCTTGGTCTTAAGTTCGAAGTCATATTTATCAATAACTTAATCATTCGATTCGAAATCTTGTTTTCTATATTATGAGCTAAATACATGGAATGAAGAATTTTCCAAAAATACATTTTTAATTCATAATCATTATAAGAAAAACTCTAATTACTTATAATGTGAATTAATTATTCTTTTCATTCTGTTGATGTCATTTCAATACTCCATTAGCATATCTTCCCAAGGGGTAAGCGTGAATTCATTGATTACACTAGTTTACAGCCAAAATGTACATTCAATGCCATTATTTTTTTCTGGTGCATTTTGGTCTCCTAAACTCGAAAATGACATTAAAAAAATTTTCTATGGATAGGTTTCCAAGATATGAATTGTTAAATTTTTTCTTCGTTTTCTTCGGACATAACTTCATGTTTTAGACCATATCTCGGAACAGAAACGTCCAATTGGGTCGCCAAATATATCAAATTAAAGGTAATCGAATCCTTAACAATTCTTTATAACATTGTTTTCCAATCGGTGCATTGGTTTAAATACTATGGGCCAAAATATATGGCAAATGTCATTTTTTTGGGCCAAAATCAAAATTGAAAATTCACTCTATCACTATGCAAAAATAGAAAACGACAAATTATGTCCAGTTTCTCATTTTTTACATATAGATCGTACTTTTACGAAGAAAATGAGCTATTGCTGAAGAAAATCAATGGATAAATAACGAAGTTATAAGCAATTGAACGAAGATACCAAAACTCAAATTTTACTCTGTGTTTGTATTTTTTACGCTATTTATATAGAAAACGTTTATTTAATTCATTTATTTTTTTTTATTGAATTTCAATATTAATTATTTATTTGAATACTTGTGAAATAGACATCAAAATTTTTTTTTTAAATATATACCGGAAGCTCGTTTTTCGAGCTCCAAAATGAGATTGGTATGTTCCTGGCTTGTCCCATATCATTCTAGAAACAAGATTTCATATTTGATTAATTGACGGAAGAATTACCTAATTATATTAAAAAAATTGTTCCGTAAGGAGAGGAAAACAGGAAAAACTAGATTTATGGTTAATAAAAGAGGTGGTATTATAAGCTTTAAATGCATTTTTCTCGTAAACCGTTGCTTCTAGCGACATCTATGAGGTGCACTTTTTTAGGCAACATGGGTAGGAAAAGTGATTTTTTCATATTAAAATGACATACAGCGTGGCACAAAAAAGTTGTAACGATTTAAATGCGTCATAATGGCCGCATGTGGCGCCCTCTAGGAAATACAATTAAATCATTGATAAATTTGAATTTCTCATCCTAAGAAACCCCCATATACAAAGTTTCATGAACTTAAATTGAAGCACTCAAAAGATATTGAAGGGAACTTAAATTATTTTTTCAATTTTGACACCCTGTATCTCTGTTATTATCAACTTTTGGACTAAGAAAGTTTAGTTAAATCGACTTATTTTGAGCCGTACTGTATGTAGTAAAGCGTTCACCCCCTCATTCAGGGACACCCTGTATAAATAGCGAAAAAAATATAAACACAGAGTAAAATTTGAGTTTTGGTATCTTCGTTCAATTGCTTATAACTTCGTTATTTATCCATTGATTTTCTTCAGCAATAGCTCATTTTCTTCGTAAAAGTACGATCTATATGTAAAAAATGAGAAACTGGACATAATTTGTCGTTTTCTATTTTTGCATAGTGATAGAGTGAATTTTCAATTTTGATTTTGGCCCAAAAAAATGACATTTGCCATATATTTTGGCCCATAGTATTTAAACCAATGCACCGATTGGAAAACAATGTTATAAAGAATTGTTAAGGATTCGATTACCTTTAATTTGATATATTTGGCGACCCAATTGGACGTTTCTGTTCCGAGATATGGTCTAAAACATGAAGTTATGTCCGAAGAAAACGAAGAAAAAATTTAACAATTCATATCTTGGAAGCCTATCCATAGAAAATTTTTTTAATGTCATTTTCGAGTTTAGGAGACCAAAATGCACCAGAAAAAAATAGTGGCATTGAATGTACAAAATTTTTTTTAAATTTTGTAAACTAGTGTAATTATTCCAGAGTTTTATTAAATACTTCTGAAAAGAAACATTTCAATGTAAAATAATCAAAATTGGACAACCCTTTCACATCTTGAAATTACATAAAAATGATAAAGCAGAAGACAAAACGTTTCAAAAGAGAACACTATTTTGAATCATTAAAGTGGCTTTATGAGGAATAAATTTCACAGCCTCCTCTATTATTAAAAGCGATTATATTTATATCACATTTGGACATTAATCGGCTCACGTTATTGTAATGGACAATGTAACATTTCTAAACAAACTTTCCATTTCGAAAACTGTTGGCATTCTATTTTTTTGTACCGTAGGGCCGGACAGTGTTAAAACATGCAAAAAAGGGGAACAAGTTAGAGTAACAATGAGCCATAAGGTTCTGCATTAGTCAAATTTCCATCTGGATTGAAATCTATTTGAATTTTCTTAAATAATTGGAAGGTAAGCTATGTGAATTTTTTATATATACTTTTATTTGGCTTGGATAGTATCACTAATTGGGGTCAAGTTCTCAAAGACAAATACTTGTTTATTTCGCATTCTCATCTTCAATTGCCTTTAAATGTGACTGTTCCGTTTGATGTACAGTCTAAGTGTAGCTTACAATGTACGACGTAACTCTCGGATATTCGTTTTTAACAATATATTCTGGATTTCAATGTTGGATTGTATTCTTTAGAATTGATAAATTTACCATACGTACGCTGCCGACGAAAAGTTTCCGGACAAACTTTTTGTTTAGATTTAAACTCAAATGTTACATTCAAATGTGTAATTTGATCCATAACCACAATAGTTAGAAAATTAAATCCTATTGATCTTGATCATCTGTATGAAGTTCTCGAAACGTTTTAGAATAATATACCAAACATGATATTGGAAAAACTAATAACCAGACTGCCTCGTTTAGTTAATAAAATATTGTCCGTCAAATATAGTTTCTTTAACGAAAAGAAAATGTAGCAATATTGATTATTTCGTTCTCACAATATTTCTGCAATTAAATCAATAAATTCTTCTTAATAATGAGTTTTAAATTATTTTTTTTTATGATTTTTCACTTTGTCTGAAAACTTTTCGTCGATACTGTATAAAAAAACTGAGAATTTAATGTGGGCCTGTATTAATATACCTTTGAGTTAAAGCATTCATCTGTTCTAAAATAAAGACAAAATGTATTTATTAGCAACAAGCATAATCATTTATTTCGACACGAAATTGGTTTCGCAAACTTTTCCCAACATCCTTCATCATGATTTCTTCCTGCGCAAGAATTATGTCAAGTGAAGGAACCGTCGTAGAAAGATGAAGATATTTTTTTTAGGCCTTGACTTTAAAATGAATTAATGGGAAACTCGGATCGAGTTTTCACAAAGTCATTTCAACTTTTTAAATAAATATTTTTATCTCTTTCTAAGCAGGTTAAATTTTTTTTTTTGTCAGTTTCAAAGTGTTATTTTATTTCAGTAAAAAAATTGCGGATTTCTAATGTTGTAAGTTTACTATTCTGGAAAATCGATTTTTCCATTAACGAAACCCTGTCGAGGCTTCAATCAAACAACGCGCAACGTAAGATAAAGATTTATCTTACCTGAAATCTCAGTTTTAACCTACGCAGATACCTATATGTATAACGTTTCATGTTTAATTCATAACGAACGATCTCACTTTAGACAGTCGAGATCGATAAAATCGTGCCTTGGAACTGTAACTATCGATTATTAGTTTATGTTATGTAACTTGGGCGAAGGAAAAAAACTCATAAATAACGATATCTAAAGGGAAATTGCCTGCGATATTATCGAATAAAGTTAAAATTATGGATTTGTCAACAAAATTGAGGCTAATGGGAACCGGTTTTTTTTTGGAGGTTTGCCTGCTGAAACTCGTATTTTTTAGGTATTGTGAGTGTAATTTGTGACTCGGAAAAAATCGGTGATGCATTGAAAATCTATGAAAAACGACGATTATTCACGCATAAAAATTTTGCATGACATACGAAATACTAGTAGTTGTTGGTTTTTTTTATTGGAATTGATGAGGGTAATGAGTTTTTAACAATAAAAATCGACAAAGGAAAAAAGCTTTTCTTTTCATCCAATGGCTTTGATGTCCCATAACTGCTTGCTTTTATGACGTCACTAAGGAAATAAAGATCGACCACCAAACAGTTACGAGTCATTTGCAAAGAAGCCGGATACACAAAAAAATCTTGATGGTTGGGTATTACACGAATTCAGTGTAAAGAAATTAATGGACCATTGGCGACTCTTTCTTACGCAAAGAAATCGAAACATTTTTAAATAAATCAAGTATTGGTGGCAAGAAATAGATCGTGTCGAAGCAAGCAGAAGAACACAGATTCTAATACATCTCTAATCGCTCGTTAAGAACTACTTCATCTTAAATTAGTGATTGATTCCGATATGTACAGGGTGATCCGACGAGGACTGAACAGGGCCTATTTCCCGGTTTGGGAGACCATTTTTCAAAAAACGAAGATAGCCATCCGATATAACTTTTTCCGTAGAATCTGAAAATAATACTTAAAAGCCTGCTGCACATGAAACAAAAGAAATACGAGGCAATCTTGATTTTTTTTAAATGGAACGGGGTATTTTGAATTTTATATTCGGAAAGTTCGCATTTTTCTACGTATATTTCAATATTATTTTTTGCTCGAAATTAGCTGCGCTAATTATAATAAATTAATTTAATTTAATTTTTAAATGAAATTATCTTTCCCACAATAATATAGGGAATATATGTAACCATAGAAACGTCATCTGAAATAACCTATGATTATTGCGAATTGACGTGGCTTGTCAATCAAAAAATTGTACTGTGTGTTCTAAAATGACATATTCGCTAGAAGAAAGATTCGAAATCATTACTCTTTTCCATAAAAGTCAAAAGAATGCGAGAAAGACGAGACGTATGTTTATTGAAAGGTTCCAAAGGAATGTTTCAATAAATACAATTTTAAGAATTTAAATATTCGAAGAATCAAAATCTTTTGATTGACAAGTCACGTCAATTCGCAATAATCATAGGTTATTTCAGATGATGTTTCTATGGTTACACATATTCCCTATATTATTGTGGGAAAGATAATTTCATTTAAAAATAAAATTAAATTAATTTATTATAATTAGCGCAGCTAATTTCGAGCAAAAAATAATATTGGAATATACGTAGAAAAATGCGAACTTTCCGAATATAAAATTCAAAATACCCCGTTCCATTTAAAAAAAATCAAGATTGCCTCGTATTTCTTTTGTTTCATGTGCAGTAGGCTTTTAAGTATTATTTTCAGATTCTACGGAAAAAGTTATATCGGATGGCTATCTTCGTTTTTTGAAAAATGGTCTTCCAAACCGGCAAATAGGCCCTGTTCAGTCCTTGTCGGAACACCCTGTACATGTAATTAAAGCGATTAAAGCAGGAACTTGAGAAAAACAGATCAGAATTCAATAATAAGAAAAGTGTTTTATTCCATCACGACAAGGTCAAACCACATATATCTTTATAAATGTAGCAAAAGTCTGTAGAGTTTTTAGGCTGTGAAGTTTTGATATATCTGGCATACAGTCTTGACCTTGCTCCGTCAGATTATTAGTTGGTTTGACAATTGTTACATTTTCTTGCTGGTGTGAAGTTTTAGACAATTGAACAACATTACAATCGAAAAAATTTACAGAAACCCATTAAGCACTTCAGCACATTCTTGTTTTAATACACTTGGTTATGGATTGAAAAACGTGTAGAAATTCTAGTAAATAAAAATTCATGTAGTTCCTAATTTTCCTTTAAATTTCTAGTCACGAAGTCGAAGCGTTGTTCGACCTTTTTTAATCAGAAAAGAAAATTATGTGACAACAAATCATTCCCTTTAATCCCAGCTAAAGCAACAATAAGCCCTCAAGCAAAAAACTTGTACCAAACATATTCCAAACACGCATACATCTAAAAACGTATCCCTATACAAGAGCCAGGCAGCACAGTAAACTCAGAGTCGGCGTCAACGGACCCGAAATCCTTTGTCCCGACGGGGCAACTTCCTCAACTTCGACTTCACTCAAAATAACAAGGACTCCTCGACATAACAACACCTCGCAAACCACAAAACAGAAATGGGGCACAGTTTGGCCAGAGAGTTACGTTAGTTAGGAAATAATTGACGAAACCGACTCTCTTTAATCCGTTCCGGGGACAACCCTAGTACTATTCCTGAAAGTCGAAAAGAGCTGATTATATTACTCAAGACTTCATTTCATTTTGAAAAATCTGAGGTACTTCTGTGAAAACATACATTCAAGGTTGTAAAGCTTAACTTGAACTGTCTTTGTTTAGGCAAAAACTTGAATTACTCGGCATAATTGACTTCTAATTGGTTCATTCTTTATGAATCACACTGTATATGAGTAAAAATGTAGGTTTTTACAGAGTAGACTAAAAGCTTAAAAGAACTTTGTAATATTTCTGCAAAGCAAAACGATCCATAAAACTGCAGTAAAATCCTTTTAAAGTAATAAACAACGTTGTAAAAACATTTTATAATAAAATAAAACGTTTTAAAAACTTTTCAAATAAAGATTATTTTTTATTTCGTTATGCTATAGTACGGATAAAATTCCCCAATGAACAGTACGAAATGTAAAAACTGGAAAAAAAGCTATTTGGCCTTAGAATTATTGAACTCCTGCTGCTGCTGCTGTTGCTGCTGGACTAAAGCATAAGCCTAATTTAGCAAGTTTACTTAAAATAATGTTTTGTATCCGGAACTAGTAGGTAATTTTTATCCTTTCTTCTTTAGGACTCAATAAAATTCCTGCAGGTGCCCGTATTTCACTAAAACAAACTGCGTATCTCATTATTCGCTCTGCTGCTTTCAACGAAAAAAAATAGAAAATTCACTCCTCTATTCAAATTAATTTTAATAAAAGTAGAGGACGCAAGACCAGTGCTTTGTATTTCGCATTGAATTGTTTAAACCGAGATTTTCAACTTATTTGAATATAAAATTTCAGGAAAGTAGCTTGAAACTGTTTTTCTTCGGTACAGAAATAATGTCAGATAAACTTTACACACATCATTACTATCTCATGAAAAAAAACATTATGTACCTTAAAAGTTGAATTCAAGCTAACTCTGTTACAAATATTTATTTCAGCAGGTGTAGAGTCCTGTAATTGACCGAAAAAAAAAATAATAATGTGACTTTCAATTTACATTTTGATATATTCGCCTATATTTCTAAAAGAGAAATGAATGGGAAAGCAATGAAGAATGAATTGGTTTTAATCAGCCTGTCAGACAGAACATATTAATTAAACTACCTGGATAATGTAAACGTATTCATCTCTAGTTGTCATCAGACGAGGTTTTGTAATAAACCAATTTATTTATACGAGGATTATTCAGAAATATATTTAGTCATGTATAACAGTCGAGTTTCTATTTAATAATCCTCGTAGTTTTTTATATTTGTTGTCGAGTTTGATTAAAGAGGAAATGAAACGTGCCGTATATAAATTATTCGTTAACTTTTAAGAATCCTTTATTCCATGTTCCATGGAAATTTCCTAGCTTGAATTAAACATGGCAAACAGAAACCATCATTCTACTGCGGAAAGATTTATTTGCAAGCGAAGGAGATTTTCTCAAAGATTTATAAGTTTGTAGAGTCGACGTGCGTTCCGCAACTAAGACAAGGCATATTTATATTTTTATCTTTTTTCCGAGTGTAACAAACGGCCTGGAAAATTTCTGGACTGATGCCTTTCGGTCGCATAATAAATTAGCAAGTTTCTCTAGCTTTAAAGCTCATCCCCAACTCAATAACGGAAGGATAGAATGGGTCATAGCCTTTTTTTTAACAATCCTTAAAACATATATTTTTTTTGAACTTTGTAGTCCGTTTTTGTTTCTACGCGAGCCCACGTCGAATTATTTATTATCTCTATATCACAGTCTGAATGGATGTGTCCCGTTTATCTCGGAACAAAAATCGAATTACAGGAGTCAGCAAACGATTTGTTACAATGTCATATAGATTCGCACTATTATTCGTGGATTAATTAAGAGCACGGTGCACTTTATGATCGATTACGACTGTCAGATCAGACCCCATAGGCCATTGTCTGAAACAATGTAATTGTGATTGATATGAAATAATATTCTATTGAAAGTTCGGATATTAACTAGAACTTTCATTTCATGTGAATTTCAAGGAATCAAAAGGGCTGTATTTGTAACTTACCATTACATGTAAAATTAAAATTATGCAATCACTTTCACAAATTGCTGCAGATGTAATATATATAAACATAACATCCTTAATAAGGCTGTTCTGTCTGAAACAATGTTAATTTTTGGTTTATTTGCTTGACGTTTAACGGATCCAAAAACAAAAAAAACGTAATTTAACTTGAGGTCAGTTAGGGGAGAGAAAGGTAGACAGAGAGAGAGAGAGAAAGAGAAAGAGGGAGGAAAAAGGTGCACATCCAACACTAAACAGTGTTTTTGATGTATGAGCTCCACGAACCGACACGAACTGAACGCATAGTAGTAATTTTAAAGTGTTACACACGCCGTAGAGGGCATAATAGGCCCCTACATAGAATGCAATATTCATGGAACGAGTGATTTATAACTTACATGCCAAAATTTCCAGCGTGAAATAATGGCAGACGTGTGTGTCACATGGCGTATTATTACGCACGGTTTACCAGAAAGATTTATGTTTGTTTGTTTTATTTTTAGCTGCGCCCTAATGGCTCTATTAAAACATTTCACTTAGAAGTGGGGCTCATAACCTCGGTGATTGCTTGTTCAGTTGGACCAAGAACTTCACCTGGTGGTAGTTATTTGGCGCTAAATGCAAATTTGATCTTCAAAATTACGATTTTTTTAGGGCAGAAACGCTCAATATTGCAGAAGAGTTAGTATTTGTTTATTTAATCTTTAGATTTATTCTATAAAGGCAGCATTAAAATAAATCGGTTAAGTGAGCAGTTCTAAAAATCAATAATTTCCAATTTATTTAGATTAATATCCTCAAGTGATGGCCACTTAGCACTAAATTGAAATGTGACCCTTAACGTAATCTTCTGAAGATATTTCAAGGAAATTAGTGTTCTCGAGACCTTGAATATATCTACGTAAAGTTAGATTCGTACTTTCAAATACAGAAAATTGATTTACAAATGTTACGTCGTTAAATAATTTAATCCTATGATTCAGGGACAGATATCTTGTAGATTTTTTCAAAGATTTTAAAATTTTAAAACACTTATTCACAATGCTCAATTTCAATTCTGTTAAGACACTGCACTTGTTACAATAACAAAGAGAAATCTTGACCATGTAAGAGTCATCACTTTAAAACTTCCAAAATTTCTGCTTGAAAAACGTAACAGGAATATTTTTGTAGGCTTTTATTGAAGCTAAGCAAAAAGCGTCCATAAGAAAGTTTTGCAACAGGGTAAGTACCTACTATATGGTAGTTCGTAACAAAACATTCCAGCAGGTCAATAAAAATGTTTGTTGCCTCGCATCATAATTGATTTTCCTGTTTCTTCAAATCTGATTAGTTTTTTTAAACGCCTCTTTCAATGGAATTAATTGTTAACAGTATATATTCAATCCCAACGTCCTACAAGGCTGCTTCAGCTCTTGATAGACGACTTTTTTCCAATTCTATCATTATCAGCATCTTCGTCTTGAATCTTGACTTCGCCATTGCTTGTAGAGTTTCCCTTCGATTGTAGATTTTTTGGAAAATTATATTGTGGATATCGCCAATAATCAAACCGTCTAAAAAATGGCTCGATTTCATTGCCATTCAATTAGGATTTGCAAATAGAAATTCAGTTCATTAAATTCAATTCCCTCAATTCATATGTCATTCAAACGTTGAGTTTCTTTGTTAACCCAGTTCGTTGGAAATATTTTCAAACCGTTTTGCAGTCGATCTGTGGTTTCTGATCTGTATCATGGCTGTTTATCTGTCCATCACTCTTAATTTTTTCCATGATTGACCCACCAGATGAGGCACAAGCTTGACATTGATTGCGAGATTTTCAGAACGAAACCAAGCAAACCATTTGTTGAATGGTGTTTTTATTGGACTACCTTGACTACAATCAGTACAATTTTTTTCACAGACGCTGCATTAATCTTTATCGTAGTAAAATGGTAAAATTTTACTTATTTTTGGGCATCAATAATTTTTGATATACTGCTACGATCTCATTGGTATTCTTTCTTAGCAGCTGTTAAACGCAGACAAGTGTTGTCCCACATAACTAATAGTTCTGTAGTTTTACCACTTTAGAAATATTAAATGAGGAAAAAGTTCACTACTTTTTCCTCATTATAAATTATCTCAGATATTAAGAAAGAGCTTCCACAAAGTTAACACAGTTTTTCGAAATATTTATTCAAATCTAACAAGTTTGTGAATCTACCAACTAGCTTTAGTGTATTTTTAAAAATGTCTCGTTCTTATTTAACCAAGAATGTTTCACTTTGTGCACTGATGTACGTCAATGCTGAATAAATTTAGATATGCTCGAGTTTCGAAAACAGTTTTTGTGTGCGCCGAAGGTCAAGTCAATGGAACTGGTTAAAGAAAAGGCTTCCAGAGAAGTTTTCCTGTGGATAAAAGGACGTCTCCACGAAAGATTCTTATATCAGAAGGAAATTTCAAATCAATATTTCTTGTATAGAAATAGGCTTTGTTCAGGAAACCCCCGTTCAAAGGACCGAAATATTTTATCCTTTGTACTTTTCCCGTCTTCAAAAATGAAAAAGAATTACCATTGTAAGATTGAAGTCTCGCGTGTCTTTAAATATTAACCCGAACGGTTCTTCTCAAAATACTCCCTCGGATCTGAGCGCGAGAAGAATTGCTTCTATTTAAACGAGTTCAAACTGAACAATTCGATAACGTAGCTGAAAGGAAAACATTTTGACAACTTTAAAGATCAAATTGCATTCATAACTCTTTCGTAACGAAGCAATTTTCTATAAAATGGAAGGAATAAATCAGCAACCATTAAAAATTTTAAGAGCATCCGAACAATAAATGGTGCACTTTCTTAGAACGCAATGCAACTTACAACAAAACGTCGTTTAATTGTTCATTCACGCCGCCAGGCGACACTAAATTATAATCTTGGGAATTGCTTGGTTCCTTGGCGTAATAACGTTGCAGGTATGTAAACACTACTTTACATTTAAGTCACTATTATTAAATAATAATACTGAATTGGAATAAGCCCGCACCTGCTTTGGTATTTATGCTCTAGCATTTTCCTACTTATACATGGAAATGGTATTTTAGCTGTGGAGCCATTTTGGTGGCAAAATAGTTTTAGAAAGAAAAAATCCGCGCGAAATCTCATAACAATTCCCGTCGCGTCACCTCTTTCGGTATTGCTTCCTTTTTCCGCATTTCTTTTTATTGTTGAGCGTTATTTTTTCGTTTTGTCTTACGATCGAGACATACATTTTGATTAAACGGGATTGTTCGACTTCGGGGGAAGAAGATGCTCATTTGAATCAACAATGAGGAACGGTTTTTAATAGATTTTTTCTCAACAACTGTGAATAGCTTCAGGAGTTTTCAATTTAAAACATTTTACTGCAATTGTCCACGTTTAAATTTGTGGATTTCAGCAAAAAGGATATTAAAAGCACTTTTTGTTTTAAATCAGTGTTATCTATAGACTTTTACAGAGGAGGGATTGAAATTTCATGATGTTCATTCTACATATTTTTGTGTCGGTTTATAACTCTGGACAATGGATGAATCGGTTACTACACTCTCGTATCAAAACAATACTCCAAACTCTAGATAGAGAAAGGCTAACCAGGTCTAACCAAGGCGAAAACTTCTTCATTGTTACAAAAGGGTAATGTCAACCCTTCGGTTGAATGCTAAAGATACAATTTTGGTGTACTAATTTTAAAACATAGAACAATAAATCGAGAGTAATACGGTAATTTGTTTGAATAAATCAATTGTATTATTCCATACAAGATCCAGATTAATAAAGAAAATCTTCTTTGATCGGTATAGCACAATGCAACTCAATAATAGATCAGACAGTTTAGCTTTGACTTACAATTAGTTTCTCCTCTCTGGAAATAGCTTTAAATACCTTATTAGTTTATTCATAAACATAAAAAGGTCACTCTGGGTAAACGGTTACAGTTTGAAGTGGTCAATGTCTGACTGTGGTAGAATAATTTAACCTCATAACTGAGTTCTGGTTAATCCAATAAATTGAGGTAACTAACTCAATATTAAATGAACTTACTGGTCATGGAAGAAGATTAACATTAGAGTTTCGAGGAAGTCTCTAGTAGATATAGGACCATTATCAATCGTTCTTGCAGTTGTTAATGGCAAAGAAAGGCCACAAATAGTACCACGTTATTAATGTAAAACTGAGTGTTAAGATTTCTATCCCAGGAAAATTTCTAGACTGAAGGTGATCTGGTATTAATTAGTGCAGCACCTCATGCTAGTATATTCTTAGTAAACGCAATGTCAGAGTTCATCTAAAGTAGATTTGGTGCTTTTCTACTCCGACTCGTCTGCGGCAGACATGAAAAACGACTCGATTCCTCTCCTGGTTTCATTAAAGCCGTTCTTGACATCATTTGAGACGGAGCTACTAGAGTACAATAAGACTTTATCTCATAGGATCCAATTTGACAATAAATAGACTTGATGGATATTTGTTCTCCTGTGGCTATTCTCAACTGCTGTGGTTGTGCTAAACCGGTCTTAGAAACCGTTGTTGAAGTTCTGCTGCTCTTATGCCAGTTCTGTTACAATACGAATGACAATGATGTATAGTATATACTGTAGTAGAATTCTGGCCTATCTAATTTCTAAAAGCGCATCCTAATTTCTCTCAGGCCTTTTATTTTACCTCGTGCCAATTCACGCAACTATTGATACTAGATGGGAATCTGTTCTTACATGAAGCACTGCTAAATGATATTTAAACCACAATAAAGCAAACAACAATAGGGATAGTCCTTATGGGAATTCTGGTGACAAATGGACATCTGATATTTCGAAAGAGACAAAGACGTAAACGTTAAAAAGATATCCTAAATTTGCAGAATTATAATTATATCCAAAGATATACTGGGTGTTTCAATTATTATGTACCACAGAATATTGAAACAAGAAAAACAATAAAATTACAATTAAGTACAGGAGTACACTTTTAGCAGCACATTTCTAATTGATTAACTTGCAATATAACTGCTGAAAGAAATAATTTCTTTGAAGAAAAGTACTGTTGGCTTCATTTTGATTAAACAGACCTTCAAGTTTAACTAAATTGTGATTCTCAGTCAAAATAAGGATTTTTTCCCGGCAAATAATTTACGAAAAACAAACACCAATCCAGCAAAAGTGAGATCAATCTTTCGTCTTCTGCGCCTCCTTCCGTCGTCGTAATACAAGAAAATAAATTTGAACTCATGATCAAAAGCAAAGTTTATTTTTGCTAATGCCAGAATAAACAGACAACCAAATGACAAAATTCGGTTCGTTGCGAATTAATTTCGCTGAAAGCCTCTCTACGCTAATCTTTGAAATCTCATCGCAATTAAGAGTTAATGGATATTTTTTTTAAGGTCAAACAAAGTCATACAGACGTGTGCATACGCATTAAAATCGTTAATTGATTGACGAGATTACGAAACGTATCGATTATTAAATGCTTTACGTACATAATTCAAATGAGATCCTATTTTTTCAAACGGTAGAGTTCACAAAGCTTTTAAAAGGGAAAATCCCAAATCCATTGGGATTAATTCCGTTGAAAGCTTGTTAATGTCGATTCTTCATTTAGGATATAAAACTGATCCATACAATACACTTAATAATCGTCTTGTACCTACCTAGTTGGAGTTAAATGTTCCATTTTACCTCTGTTAACAACCATGCGACAAAATTTCCTCCGCTAGTAAATGTACTCTGTTCATTTCAGATTAATTAAATACAGATTTCGGGGTCCCGGGAGCATTAACCCTCCCGAAAATGTCTAGCTATCGGTATCCAACCCTTTATTTGAATACCGTTAAACACATATTCCATTGTGTATTAAGACAATCCGGTTTCCTAAAGGATGATTTTGATAAATACCTTTGTTGTTGTTTGAAGCAAAGCTGCATGATTTACGCCATTCAATGCGACATTATTATTGCAGTAGACGATTCAATGCTTTTGCAATTAAATCATTTAGTGGTCTTTTACTAATTTTTGGTAAGTAAGGCGCTTGAGGGTAAATAGAAGTGAAAATGAAAAAAATCAAACATTAAAGTGGTTTCAGTTGATTATTTGAGAATGATTTTAAGCTCCAGACGACTTTTTTTAAATAATTGATCAGTCAAAAGTTAAATTAAGACCATAAGATGGCTTGTAATAATAGCTTCAACTATGTGAATAACAAAGTTTTCTTTCTTCAATAATTCGGACGTTTTTCTCTAATAGCTTGTTTCAGATTATGAATTGTTCTCCCGTGAGCCTTTTCATTAATTGCGGATCTTTTTTCATGTATTCGGACAGTAAAATTCCATTGTAGTGTCAGAAAATAATAGCCATCAACTTTGTAGAAGACGATTGAATTTTCACCTTTTTTCGAAACAGCGAGTTCCTATGAACCCGATGCATCGACTCTTGGTTTTATGTGAGAGAATCCCTTTGGAACACACAACTTGTTTATTTAACTGACGACAACTTGTAACAAATTAATCTCACCCATCGTGCACACGACGACAATTCTATGTTTGTGTGACAATTTAACTTAGCAACGAGTTACTTACTAAAGAAAGTGACCGTCCAGGTTCGCTAAATCCGCAAATACTAAATCAGCAGTCGCAAAACAACTAATGGCATGTTACGAAATGTTTAGTATTGTTTATTTTCGAAAAAATTAAAGAACTTCAATTTGATACTGATGAGGGAACGGTATGAACCACGAAACAATGATACTGTTAAGTTAGGGTCCTTATAAATATGTATGTACTGTGATGTGACCGGTTGTGCCTAGTGGGTCCACAATTTGGGAATTTTTAATTTCAAAATCTTAAATTTTCGGTTTATAACTTCATATGTAGTAAGTGTCGTCATGGTGCTAACGCATTTGAAAATAAAAAAAAAATCGACTACTTCTTATAGTCCAACATAGTACACTTGTCACCATGACGACACTTCAAAATATGACTACATATGAAGTTATAGACCGTAAGTTTAAGACTTTGAAAGCAAAAATCTCTAAATTGTGGATTCACTAGGCACAACGAGTCATACTACGGTATATGTTTCAATGTCCCTAACTTAACAGTACCACTGTTTTAATAAATCCCATTCCGTGCTTCATATCTTTCCCCCGTGAGTTTTGAGGAATTTTTGTGGCGTTATGCTATTTATCTGCTGACTACTAACGTGTTAAATCACGTTAATTTTGTTGACCATGAATATTTTCGAACTGGCAGTAATTTTTAGTAATCAAACTACTGAGCATGCGCATTCACACATGTTCATTTTTGGCAGGACGAAATTATGCTAAAAATTCGATTGTCACCAAGTTCTCATCAAAAATTGTTCACAAATGGAACCAAGGACTGATTATCAAATTTTTAGCACCATATATTCTCTGAACTATGAAAAAGGAACATTTGTGAATCCGCATGTTCTGTGGTTTGATTACTGAATATTACCGCAGTTTAGAAATTACCTCATATGTTGATATTTGTTCGAAAATCAATAATTAAATTGGTTGAACATCTTCTTACGGTCCAGATTTGTTTCCCTCCAACTTCTAGTTTTTACCTCTAGTGTCTATTACGTATCAAAAATTGGATCTCACCAGTTACGGGTAAAATTAAAGAACTTTATGGTCGCAAATTTTCCACTCCCAACTACAGGTGTTTCTTAGAAATGAGTAGCTACAACAATGAGACAGATGCCGATAAAGATAAAACAATTTTAGAACAAATCGTTTGACAAATAAGCGTGCCACTTGGCTAAATTTCCAGGGAAATAATTGCCATTTGATATGAAATAATTGTTCTGCATGATCATAATTCGTTCGTCGATTATCCGATATTAAGCTTCCGCGACAGGTCCTCATTAAAATCGTCTCGGTAGGATTGAAACCGCATCACAAAACGTCAATAGACATTTGCTCTCTATGTAATTAATACGATGATACGTCGTTTAATTTAATTTAACGCGGTATAATGCTTATGCACGCTTTTTATTGCGGATGAATCTCGAGCAAAATCCGGCGCAAATTCCAAAATAACACGTCAAAGCAGGGATTTATTCGCATTCCTGCTTATTCTTTTCGCGTGATAGAAAGTGGTATTATGTTGCAACGGCATTTATCATATGTACAGCAAGATTGCCACAAAAGGAAAATTGTTTCGCTCTTCTTTTTTTTATTTCTGCTTGAGCCAAGTCTTGTCCTGAATATTTTGAAAGCGAGAAATGTTGGCGACATTTTATTAAAAATCATGTGACAGCAGAGCGAGAAAATTGATTTTCGGATAATAAAATATAACCTCGAAACGGTTTGCCATTTCCTGGATCACAATTAACTCTCTTGCTGTAATTGGATGGTTCACAAGAACGTAACGTTTCAATAACAGACCCTTATTTCCAGGAAAGGAAATTAATTTTTATCCATGCCATCTAAACGTACGTAAGCATTGAATCGCCCTAATGGCGTTGTTGAGTAAATAAGACAGCTCTTTACCAAGCCCGCACGACAATAAGTTAAAAAGGCCCTTTGTACATTTCAAATTGAAAAGTAGTAAAATACAAGGTAGAACGGTTCACAATCCTTATATTTCGGATTTTTCCTACGAGGAGATTTGAAATTTTACAAATTTCTTAAAATGAATTTGGAAAAAGCTCTTTTCTGTTCATTTTTACTAAATGTGATTGGATTCATTTAGATATATTGTACAGACTGGACCAAATTAAATGCGCACCAATGGTTACTTTGTTATTAGTGGAGATAGGGTCTTAGTTTAAATTGCAAAAAGTTGTATTTTTTGGGCTAGTTGCGACGGTGATGCTAGAAAAATAATTGAACATCGCATTTTAAAGATAATTAAAAACAACACTTTTTTTTAAATGGAACACTGTGTATATTCTTAAGCGAAATTAAAGTTAGTTTAATTTCACAGAAAAAATTTCAATTAGTTTTTTTCTAAAATGAATATTTTTAAAACTATTAAGCTATGTTTAGGTATTTCTAATTACACAAACGGAGAAAGAGTCAAAAATGTTTAAGAACTATGAATTAACTATAAGTAATAGTCTTGTATAACTGATCATTATAATTCAAAATTTTGAATTATTAGAAAAATAATAAATAG